>SNQJ01S0085756.1:4966-54145 GCA_010110895.2 Picea sitchensis | reverse complement strand
TGTCGGGACCTTGTTCACGACTATGGACCTTTTTAAAGCTTCATCTTACTTCACATGGCCCTAAGTTCTCACTAACTCACTAAGGTTTTTATTAATCTTTCTAATATGAATTTAATTTTATATATTATTTTAGTAAATTTTGTAAGTAAAATCAATTTTAAATTTTTTCTATAATTTTTTTTGTTTTTATCAATTTTTTATTAATTAAAAAAAAAAAATAACTTGTTTAATAAATCTGAATACTTACCTTTATATCTAGTTCAACTCAATTAATTAATATAAACATATGGAAAATAAATTGCCATCTTTTTATTAAAAACTCTAAATAACCCATTTAATAAATTTCATTACYTACCTACAATGCTTTCTAAATAAAGTTGTCTATTTGGAGTTAATGACTTCTTCTTTAAAAGGTGTAACATGTTTTTTATTTGATAATAAGTTTGTTTTTTATTAGATAATAAGTTTCTAGAATTATTAGGTTTCTTAGCGTGTAAATCTCTATTTCACCACGTTCCTATAAATTGTGTGTTTCTTCTTTCGATATCCCTATAACACTTTATATCTCATCAACTCTATGTTGTTTACAAGTTTAAAATTAAGAACATGTTTAGAAAATGTTATTTTATATATTCAAGGGGTAAAGTGAAATGGTAATTATTTTTTTAAATTATTATAATTTTTTTTTTTTATTTAAAACATTTATATGAAAAGTGGTTCAACTATCAACCATTATAATTTTTAATAACTTTATTGAATTTGATTCTATAATTTAGGATCTTCCCTCAACAACATCTTTTAAACATACACTTTCATCATGAAATTAATTTTGAAAATTATTAAAATTTATATATATATATTTTATTTAAATATAACTTATATTATATTAGTAGGGTGTAGAGGTTCATATTTCCCCACCCACCAAACAAAACTATCTAAAACAATTCGATAAAAACATAAAATACAACATACTCAAAGTAACAACATTTTTAAGATTTAAAAATAAACAGAATATAGCGTGGGTGTAGTACACATAAGATACTTGTCACTAAAATAAAAACAAAATTATATAAATAAAAGTATTTAAGTAATTCCATAAGAACATAAAATAATTTATGGTTTTTCACTTATTATTAGATTATTTTAATTGATATAGTTTTTCTCACTCATCACAATCAATTATAATTATTTTCATAATTAACAATTAAATTTTAATAAATTTTAATTAAATACAACATATTCAAATACTCAAAGCAAAAATTTTAAAAATTAAACAAAAATGATTATTGTACATTGTAAACATAACATATTTGTCATAAAATATTTAAAAATAAATAAATTATATACTCTTTCCTACTAGAGAAAATAACAACTAAGAAATGTATAGAATCCATAAGTTTAGTCATTCTAATATAATATAGAGATAAACACACGAATTTATGGGTGTAATCATATACTTGCATAACATATAATTTGATATATTTTATAACATATTTGTCATAAAATATTTAAAAAGAAAAAAAAATTATATACTCTTTCCTACTAGAGAAAATAACAACTAAGAAATGTATAGAATCCATAAGTTTAGACATTCTAATATAATATAGAGATAAACACACGAATTTATGGGTGTAATCATATGCTTGCATAACATATAATTTGATATACTTTGTCAACAAGCTAGTTCTCCGAAATGCTTATAGTAGAACTCATTTTTAAAGGGCATTCCTTCTTTAGAGCCGTTTCATTGGGTTGGGTAGGAGGTGTGTCAAGAAGGTTTGGGGAATGGGTTTTTTTGGGAAGGTGTAGTGTTTCATATTTTGATTTTTGGGGGGTTAATTTTGATTTACATCTTGTTATTATGGATTAAATCAAGTTAAGTTTTTTTATTTGGGTTGATTAAARATGTTTTTATATATTAGATAGTATGATTTGTGTGAGTAAGTAATTATTGTTGATATAAGTTGTGGAATTGCAACTATTTTAAGTTTCTACTACTTTGAGATGACATATGATGTTAGTAAAGAACTTTAATTTTCATAGTTTACTTATAATGATTAAGGTGTTTAATGAAATACAAATATTGTTTTATGTATAATGTGTTTGAAATCCCATGTAGGGGATGTTGCATGTTTGTAAATAATCTTGTGTAGGTTTAAAGATGTTGATTAAATCAAGTTAAGTTTTTTTTATTTGGGTTGATTAAAGATGTTTTTATATATTAGATAGTATGATTTGTGTGAGTAAGTAATTATTGTTGATATAAGTTGTGGAATTGCAACTATTTTAAGTTTCTACTACTTTGAGATGACATATGATGTTAGTAAAGAACTTTAATTTTCATAGTTTACTTATAATGATTAAGGTGTTTAATGAAATACAAATATTGTTTTATGTATAATGTGTTTGAAATCCCATGTAGGGGATGTTGCATGTTTGTAAATAATCTTGTGTAGGTTTAATTTGTATATGTTTAATGTACATGATCTTAGTGAGAATGTTAATGATAATGTGCACATGATTTTATGAACTAACAATCAAATTGTGTTGCAAGGGTTGGAGGACAATATTGATAGTGAGGAGGTTATCACATATTGGTTTGAACTACATTATTGATAGTTAGGAAAGTATCACATATTGATGTTATTGATGATATTGATAGCATTGAGGCTATCAAATATTGGTTTTACTTATTTATTTCTTAGATGAGATGAGATGAGATGCTCTAATAGTTTATTATCTAGTTGTGTCATGCACAATACAAATAAGTTCCCAGACCACTATTTTGGACACAATTGGGTACATGTACCTCAATTGAGAGTGGCTTGAGGGTTCTTAAGGACGATCCAATATAAGTAGGGATAGAATTGTCAGGAGGGGTGTAGGTCCATTCCCACACAAGTTATTTTATTATTACACCACCAACCTTGGGTTGTGAGACTGAGAAAGCATATCCATTTATCTTGATAGATGTGGTAGGCCCCAAGATGTTTGTTACGGGCCAAGAGGACATAATGGCCTCCTCCCACTTTGAATTCTATCAAAAGGAGATATTCATGGGCAAGAAGGGTTCTTATGGTTCGAGAAGTTTAGACTTGTTTTTTTTTTAAATCAACTAAATAGGATAAACTACCTATGTGTGTTTCTCTTTAAGGATGATTGATTGTGTCTTATTTTAGTATGCCATGTGTCCATGGCCATCCTGCAATTACTATCCATTTCCTTGCGGTTAGTTAAAGTGATGAGTAGTGTGGCATGCATATGTGATTAGTGTGTCATATTCTTATCATATGTACATGAAACTTATATATATATAACTCAATGAACCACCTAAAGTGGTTGAGGGATTTGAACCATTTTTTTTTTTGTAAGTCAGTGTAGAAATCTATATTACTTGTAGAAAATATGATACACAATAGGGATCTTGGTATGCCTAAAAGGAAACCAGACCAGGGGACCCTTGCTGCTGGTTTTGATAATCATTTTGGAGGTATCTAGTCTGCCAAAATTTGGAAACCAGACCAGACCTCCCTTCTCAAGTCTGAGATGCAAAGTCACAAAAGAGCTAACTAAAAGCTTCATTAAAACCAAAGACTACTACAAAACTTAAATAGCCTTCTACAGCCTAGGCATAACTTCCATTAAAACTAACCGAGTTCATTGACCGAAAACTAAGAGTCATTACAACACTTGGGGGTGATCCTTCCCCCCACCCGCTTGGCCCTTGTTGTCCTCCTTTGGGGGGACTGTTCTGGTTTTCCTGATCTGGGCTGGTGCTCCTTGTCCATCCGTAGGCGTAATGTCCATATGATGGACGTATCTCAGGTATAGGTGTAACTATGCAACCGATCGCTCCTGCTTGATTTTTTGGTCCTTTTCAACCTCCACTAACAACTTGATAATTGTTTCCAGACCACTAAGTCAACATTGGATCTCATCCAACATTGTTCTAATCTCCCGATGGTCTTCCTATATCGCCTCCTCCCACTCGGATTTTACTTTTCCAAACAACATATTGGTGAACCATGCAGTCTCTATCGTTTTATGGTAGAGGGTCTCCCTGGGCCGCGTAGCCCCCGGATCCGTCCCCCAATCTATTTCTTGCGCCATCATTCCCCACTCTTTGTCGCTCCTCTCCTCCTTAATTTCCTCTTCCCACTTGTTCACTGTTTCCTTCCACTTCGGCGAGACTAGCGTATGGAAGTTTCTCTCTGCCTCTCTCGCAGCCTGCTTAATCCTGGTAAAACGCATCGAGATTTCAGGATCTCCTTCCTCAAGGGGATTCTCTTTCTCTGTGTGTGTTTCAGGCGCACCATGTTTCTGTGTCTCCCCGAGACCTTACGCTGATAGTTCTTCCTATTCCCCACTTTTCTCCTCTCCTTACCTACTCTTCTCTTGAGGCTGTAATGACCCTTACTCATTAACACCTTCTGGCTGCACTCTTGTCTATTGGCCTTCTTCTTATAACATTTCCTCATTTGTGGGCCTTTACTCCTTCCAAATTTTGCCCGAGGTGGTGAGCTCACCCTTCATTATTTGCGGGTAAGGTTGGAATGCCCATGATGTCACAATCTCTTCCCTGGTCCTTTCCTCTACCCTTACTCGCATTGGATCTAGTCATTCTTATCCCTGTACTTGTCCTGGGGGGCGGTTCTCCTTCCCTGGTTATCATCATCTCCTCATCCCTTAATTTGTTATGGAACTCTGGCTTGCTGCTTGGTTGTTCTATCTTTCTTTCATCTCTTACCTTGTTTATGTATTGTACTACCTTCCATCCTCCCACCTGCTACATGTTGTGTTCCCACATGATAACTGGTGACCAGGTGTTATAAAAATCATATTCTCCCTGGGTCCCACATCAGTTCGAGAATCCTCGCATCCTCCTTGATGTGACCCTCATCTCTCAAGTTGCCACTGTGATCTCTTGCTGCCAGGTGGATGCAGTCCATTCTAAGTTTCCCCCTTGGGATTATGTCCCAGGTCTTGTCTAGTTCCTGTCCCTCCCTGTTAATCCACTTGTTGGCTAGTCTGTCCGCTAGCGCATTTTTCGTCTTAGGAATCCATCGAAACTCAATCGTGCTCAGGGTTCCCAGATGCTCCTTGATTTTTTGAAGGGACTGAGCTAGATGCCAATGCCTTTGCACCTTTCCCACCTTGGTTCCATACTGGAGTTTCTTCACAATGTTGATAACCAGAGTCAAATCTCCTTCCATGATGGCATTCGTCATACCTTCTCCGTGCAGAATATCTAGGCCGAGTTCCAGAGCTCCAAACTTTGTTGCGTTATTTGTTGAATTGCCAATGCTCCCAGCATACAGGTGAACGATTGTTCCTCCACTTTCTATTATTACTCCACCATCTCCTGCCATCCCCAGATTTCCTTTCGTCGCCCCATCAAAATTCAGTTTGAGGAAACTTGTCGGAGGGGGAGCCCATGTACTGACTCCTGTTTGGATCTGCGGATCTTGGGCCACAGGTATGTTATGGCTCCATTCTTTCAGATAGAACGGTTCCAAAATTTGGGAGTCTTGACTTGTGGTTTGATTTTTGGCATTGTTAAGGTTAAGGCTCTTCACTGTTTCTCTTATTTGAGTTACAATTGTGTCCTTTATCCGCTCTGTCAGTTGGATTTCATTCTTGAAAATTCGCTTGTTCTGTTCCTTCCAAATCGCCCATATTACCATCCCCGGCATTAGACCCCAATAAAGGTTCACCACCTCATTTTTTTTGTACCTCTCTTTCCAGTCTTTGATTGTTTGTCTAATATCTCCCCTAACCCAATTCGACTGGCGGTAAATACAGGCCACCTAGTCCCAAATATCGGTTGTATAGATGCATTCATCGAGGAGATGATCTGTCAACTCTTCCTTAACCTCACATGGACGACACCATGAGGGACCTATGGAACCTCTTTTTGTTAGGTTCTCCCATGTCAATATCCTCTTGTGTAGGACTAGTCATTCGAACATTTTGATCTTTGGCCATTGGGGGCCCTTCCATATCCTCTCCCAGTGTGGCTCTGGGTTTTCTTGGTCCTGGCTTGCTATGTAATACCGAGCCTCTTTTAGGTTGAATTTGCCCCCATTTTTCCTTCCCCACCTCAATTGGTCATCATCTTCCAAGACCCCAATTTTTCGTTTTCCCCAATTCCTCCTTAACCTCTTTCATCACTGTGTCAAACTGAGCTCTATTATGTGGGTTAAGTTTGTCCTAAATCCTCCACCTGACGTTCCCCTCCCTTTTCTTCCAGTACTAATGGACTTTCATTTTCCCTTGCCTAATCATCTCATGTTTGAGCTCCTCTTTGTCCTGATTTTCCATTTTGGGTTCCTATTTC
Source organism: Picea sitchensis (assembly GCA_010110895.2). Lineage (NCBI taxonomy): Eukaryota > Viridiplantae > Streptophyta > Pinopsida > Pinales > Pinaceae > Picea > Picea sitchensis. The sequence goes on along the minus strand of SNQJ01S0085756.1, from coordinate 47,808 downwards.
CACGCATCCTCCCAAAACCTCATTGTTCTCCCATTCCTGACTTCCCAAACGTTGTGACTCTGTATTCAATTTTTATTTCTCCAAGCTAGATTCCACTGTCCATATGGTTGACCCCTCCCTTGTGCCCATGAACATGATTCATTCCTCGTTGTTGATTTTTGGGGCATATTTAGCTTTCCACAGATTTACCCAAGGTGCTGAGCAAGATTTCCTTTACCCATCTCCTGCGGCTTTACTTCGTATATCATTAGTTTACCCTATTGGGTCTTGTAACCCAGAGACCCCTTTGTTCTTCCGGTGCGCACCTTGTCCCATGCCACCAAGGCCAATTTCGTTTTGTTTTCTGCTCTTCTCCATAAGAAGTCTCTATGAATGGTTCTGATGTTTTGTAGGATGCCTTTGGGGGATGGAAACACAGACATAAGATACATCGAGATTGCTTGTAGGACCACTTTGAGTGAAAAGTCGATACGGAAGGTTTATGTCTTTATGCGTCAATTATTAAGCCTTTCATTACCAGATTGTTGATAACTCCTTCCCATTCGTTCCTGCGTCCTATCCAGAAATGGGGGGTCTCCCAAATATTTTTGTTGGGAGTTGTTTGTATCAAACCCCAACTATATTTGGCCAGGTTCCTTTGGATTGTAGAATTTGTATTGAAAAAATATATCATGGATTTGGAGTGATTTATTTCAACCCCCAATGCCTCTCTGAAATCCTATAATATTTTTTTATATGCTTTTGCTTCCTTAGCGAGTAGAGGGTGCCATGGAGAAAAGAGTGTCATCCACAAATTGTTGGTGAGTTGAGATCGGGCAATCTTTGAACGATTTTAGGCCTTTTATTTCATATGTGGTTGTTTCTTTTTTTATGCTCTTGCTTATCCTTTCATCATTAGAATGAACAGTTTCTTTTTTTATGCTCTTGCTTATCCCTTTCATCATTAGAATGAACATGAAGGGGGATAGCGGATCCCCTTGTCTTATGCCTCTCGTTGGATAGAAAGGCTTGGCTAGGGATCCATTGACTAACAATGAGAATCTTTTTGTAGAAACTAGGTTGATGATCCATTTAATCAAATGTTGGTCAAACCCAAAAGCTTCCATCGTCTTCGCCATATTGTGCCAACTTATTTTGTCATAAGCCTTCACCAAGTCTAGCTAGATTAGCATGCCCGCTTTCCTTTTACTTTTCAGTGTGTGTATTATTTCATGGGCTTGTATGATGTTATCTAGAATCTGTATCCCTTCCACAAATCCCACCTATTCTTGTGATATCAATGTTGGTAGGAGTGGTTTCAATCTATTAGCTATTACTTTGGAAATTATCTTATACACCACATTACACGGGGCTATCGACATGTAGCGATCTGGAGTTCTTGCTTCGTTTGATTTTTGGATTAGAGTGATCATCGTGGAATTCAGTGCCTTTAGGATGGAGGCTAAGTGTCTACATTCCTACACTATACCATAAATCTCATGCTTAACCACATCCCAATAAGCTTTGAAAAAGTCCACAGTGAAGCCATTTGGGCATGGGGCCTTCCGATTAGGCATCTCCTAGACCACTTGGTCGACTTCTTCGTTTTCTATGGGTATGCACAGGTTGACATTATGTTCCTCTATGACCATCTTGGGGATGTGCCTAACTATCCTCTGGATGGTAGCGGTCATGTCTCGGTTGGGTTCTTTGGCTATCCCCTGGAAGTGTTTGACTAGTTTGTTTTCAATGTCCTAGTGGGACTCTCTCTCTATCCCATCTTGATCTTATATCTTCAAAATTTTATTATGAGATCTTCTCGCTATAGTTTTTCTGTGGAAGAACTTGGTATTCCTCTCCCCTTCCTTAAGCCACCTGATTCTGGATTTTTGTCGCCACATGGTCTCTTCTTTCTTACATCTAGATTCCCAATCCTAGATTAGTTGGTTTTCTTCTTTTTTCCTTTCCTCAGTATAGCCCTCTTAAATGCATTGCTCCTGCAACTCTCCCATTCTATCCTCAATCATTTTTTTCCTTTGGTTAATGTTCCCAAAAACTCCTCTGTTCCACTCCTTCAGTCTTTACTTTATGTACTTGAGTTTTTTGTGTAGTCTAAACATCTTTGTCCCTTTTTTCGGGAGTTCCTCTTGCCACCATGTTTTGATGTTCTCCTTGAAGGTTGGGTGGTCGATCCATAATTTCTTGAATCTGAAGGGTCTGTTCTTTGGAGTTATTTGAAAATTTTCCTCCAATTGCACTAGCCAATGATCATATCCCCCCCAGGGAAGGATACTGTAATCTAATGCTAAACCATGCATAATGATGGACTCCAAGACTAGAAGTTTGTGTAGCCTCGTGGCCAACTGGTAGTGTGATAGTCTTTTTTTATTCCATGTAAACTGGCCATTGATAGTCCTGATGTCCATTAGCTCCATTGTATCTATGAAGGTTGTGAATTCTTCCGCATCTCTGTCCAATCTCCAGTTTCCCCCTTTTTTCTCAGCCAATGTAGTTATAATGTTGAAATCCCCAACCAGAATCCAATGAAGGTTATTGGTCCACTCCTTTAGATTTTCTAGGTCTAGGAGCATTCTTCTTTTTTTCTCCAACGCTTGAGGTCCATACACATTTATACAAAGGACCTCCTCCTTGTTCCCTATCACTTGCATTTTAACAGATAATGTGTTCCTAGTAGCTTCAATAGAGAATAGGTTCACCGATTGTGGGTTCCACATAGTGAGTATACCTCCCGCTGTGTTTTGACTCTCTACAGTAAAAAACTTATACTCACTCTAGTGTTTCTTACTGATTATTTCCATTCTTTCCATATTGCACTTTGTCTCTTGTATGAAACAAATATCAGGTTGTTCCTTCCTCGGTCTATTTTTAAGGATTCATTGTTTTCTATGGCTGTTCAGGCCTCTTATATTATAATTAACCTTCATTTAAACATGTGGAGAGGAGTTAGGAAATAAATTTTTGATCTTACCTGAATTTATCAGCAGGGCTCCTAGTTCCTGTGGGGCTACATTGTTTGATTTCCTCCCTTTCTTCTATATTGCCTACTTTGGTGCGTGTTGTGGTTGTCCCTCTCTAGTTTTGATACCCAATTTTCCTATTTCGCCATGCATGCGCTTGATTCCTCTCGTTTTTTCTTCCTCCCTAGGAAGGAAAAGGTATTGAATTCAGTCCAGTTTCTTCGTTGGTATATTGTTGACTCCCTACTTTTTCCATTGTTCCAATATGTTCGGGAAGTCTATCCCTTCCCTTTCCACAATGTCTCTGAGGTCTGGGTCTTCTGTTCCTACCTCGATTGGTGTCATTTATGAATCTCCATTTACCTCCTGCATTGGGGTATTTGTGTCTTCAACTCCTCCTTCCCTCGTGCTCTCGTTGTGTCCCTGATATCCTTTGGCATTTTGATTTTTTGTGGTCTCATGGGTTTCCTGTTCATTTGTCTCCCTTGCTTTTGTCCTCTTATTTTCCTCTTCTTCCCCTTTTTAGGGTTTCCCCTTCCTTCTACTCTATTCCTACCTTCCGGGTTACTCCCTATGGGGGCTTTCCTTGTCTCTTATTTCCCCTGCCTTTGTAATTCGGTCTCACAAATCCGTCCTCATCCTGCCGTTGTTTAGATTTTTCTTGTTCATATTTATTGTTTAGTGGGAATTCTCTTAGTAGGCGCCCATGTTCATGGCCCCTTCTACATCAAAACATGATCTTCTCATAGTCTATCCTTTGGATCCATTCCTCATCCCTAAACACGAGACTTATAGCCTTCGGGAGAGCCCCCAAGAAATCCATCTCTATACAGATCCTTGTATAGGATGTATACTTCCCCTTTAATATTGCTTCCAACATCTTAACATATTTCCCCAGCTTGTTCCCTATGGCTTCGAAGGTGGACGACAACCATTAATATAACAGTAGGGAATAAAGCCTAAGTCAGGCTGGGATGTTTTTAAAAGTATCCTTTTCAGGGGAGAAGTTTTCCTTCCACGGTCGCATGTACAACCCCGCTGAGGCATGGAAATACGGTCCCCCGTCAAAGATTTTGTCCCTGTCCTCTAAGTTCATAAAAACTGCTGTGAAAAAACCTTTTGATCCCAGGTGGAGGTCGACTTCTCCACTAGACTTACATTGGTGATTTATCCAACTACACAAAGTATTTTCTGTGGGCCACAGGCCCATAAACTTGCAGATTAGGGCATGTGTCTTCAACTAATCTCGGAAGAGTTGAGTTTGGGGATCTTTCGGGATAACTTTTGGGATTAACATTGTTTTTGGCTTGCATGGATTCCCTACTCCGAGATTCCCCACTAGGGTTAGCCATTTCTGGTGTACTACTCCGAGATTCCCTGGCATCCTCCTCCACTTGTTTTTTTTTGCATTGGTTAACCTCTTTATTATTCTTTGTCCCCGATCCCGAGGTACCTGTCAGGGGTTCCTTAAATCCCACACTATGTGGACCTTTCCCTCTGTCCACCACTACCTGCTTGTAGGAGGGAGTCTCGCTCCCTCCCTCTCCGGTCACCATGTTGACTGCTACTTACGTTGTAACCCATGAACCCTAGCCTTGAAAACCCCCGTCAAATTTTTTCAGAGTCGAGTCCTCCTTTTTCGATCGGTTAAGGGATTTGAACTTCATATAAGAGGTCTCAAGATTAATTCTCCAGGTTTTCTACCTCTATTTTGTGCCTCACTTGATGTCCTTGTTGGGTTAGGTGTCATAATAAATGCTAATGGGTTTGCACTAAGTATTATCCACAAATACAGGGAAGTGCCTCGAAGTTTCACTATGAATCTTTCCTTAGATACACACTATGTGATGTACCTTTTCTTATGAAAACTCAAAAATAATATATTAACCACAATATGCTCATAATGATATATTAGCTAAATAGTGATACACACAAAAATATGAATATCTCTATATATAAAAGTTAGAAAAATAATATGTATACCTAATATAAATACTTTATATAAAATGATAAAAGACAAATACAAGATTTACAAATAAATAAAAAATTATTCTTTGTACTACTCCGAGATTCCCTGACATCCTCCTCCACTTGGTTTTTTTTGCATTGGTTAACCTCTTTATTATTCTTTGTCCCCGATCCCGAGGTACCTGTCAGGGGTTCCTTAAATCCCATGCTATGTGGACCTTTCCCTCTGTCCACCACTACCTGCTTGTAGGAGGGAGTCTCGCTCCCTCCCTCTCTGGTCACCATGTTGACTGCTGCTTACGTTGTAACCCATGAACCCTAGACTTGAAAACCCCCGTCAAAGTTTGTCCGAGTCGAGTCCTCCTTTCCCAATCGGTTGAGGGATTTGAACTTCATATAAGAGGTCTCAAGATTAATTCTCAAGGTTTTCTACCTCTATTTTGTGCCTCACTTGATGTCCTTGTTGGGTTAGGTGTCATAATAAATGCTAATGGGTTTGCACTAAGTATCATCCACAAATACAGGGAAGTGCCTCGAAGTTTCTCTATGAATCTTTCCTTGGATACACACTATGTGATGTACCTTTTCTTATGAAAACTCAAAAATAATATATTAACTACAATATGTTTATAATGATATATTAGCTAAATAGTGATACACATAAAAATATAAATATCTCTATATATAAAAGTTAGAAAAATAATATGTATACCTAATATAAATACTTTATATAAAATGATAAAAGACAAATACAAGATTTACAAATAAATAAAAAATTATTTATATTTACAAAATATTATTATAGTACAAATATAAAAACTTAATAATATTCAATATTGTATTTTTATATGTTTATATTTGTAAAATTTATATTTTAAGAGATTTGATCTCTCATTGATTGATAAATTCAATATTATGATAAATTTATATTGGTCATATTTATCTCTTTTATAAAAAAAATGTTTATAAGAAAAAAACTATTTTTGTAATAATTTCAAAATAAAGTACATAATTTGGATTTTCTTGATACAACCATTACTTAATAATCATATTTATCTTTATGCTTCCCATGCCAAACATATTGTATGTGATTTGAAATTTGTGAACATGTGCAATTTTTTTTAGTTGAAAAAATGTAAACCTCTAAGAATTAGAATATAGTAAGACTTTTCACCTTAGAAATTAGTTTATTAGGGAATTTTCACCACTCTTGTTTATTGTTACAACTTTTTAAGAAAAAAATTTAAGTTAACTTCCTTGCTATTATGGTTTTCATTATCATATATATTTAGATTTTTCAAGAAAGTTTATTTATTTATTTATTTTTATGAGATATGAAATAAAATTTAGCAAATCCAAAAATGTTGTATAACTTACAATTTTAAAATTAATTGTAATTCACTCTATTGTCTTAATTGAAGTTGGATGTAATTTCATGGATTCTAAAATCATGATTAAGTATATAAAATATAAACATGAATTGATCAAATTAAGAAAGGATATGCCCTTTGTTATTGCTTATGCTATAAGTAGTGGCCATCATATACTCAAAAGTAATTGAGCTAAAGATTTAAAGACTTTACATAACTATTGGAACATAAAAGCAGACAATCAAACTAACAATAACATTAATATAAAATCTCACATCTCTATGAAGTTTAAAGATAAAACACAAAATGACAATAAAATCTTTAATAAGAGGAAGTTGAAATATTATAAAGATTCTATCCATCTTAATTTCTATGATCAAAACTAATGTTCCAATATTGTAAGCTTAAAAACAAAAATGACTATTGTCAAATTCAAATCCAAAGCTCACGACCTTTATAGTGAAACCAATCACTAGACTACCTCATAAAAAGACCATTGGATAAGAGAGTTTGCAAATTTTTTGATATAAAGGAGATTGAGGATAAACATTATTTCTTTTTAGCATGCTTTGTCCTTACTAATATAAGACATAATTTTACATTGTGCCATAGCTTAAATATTCTCCAAAACCTCTTATTTACCAAAACTATAATAACCTTAATACTTTCATTTCCATCATATTCATATATAAAAATCAAAATCAAAACATATTCACTTTACATTCATTTATTCTCCATAATAAAACTTATTAATTATTCTTTATTTTTCCTAATAAAATTAATTAATCCTAAAATACAATAAGCAAAATCATGATCAATAATTCCAATAGATTAGTTTGAAGTTGTTCCATTCTTATTATTACCGAGCTTCATAATTGTTTAGTAAATGAGAATGTTTATGTTGATGTTAGTAAAATGCAACATTAGATTAGACTATAATGTAATTTATTAATTAGTAAATTAAAATGTTGAACCCAAATTAGTGCCTAATTTTCTACAAGTTTATAATCATTTCAAACTTTATAGTAAGGCAAGGATGAATTAAAAAGTATTTGGTCATTGGATATTTAATAAAAGAATGATGTGGTCGTCAATTAAATGTAACTAAAGTGGTTGGTTATGAAGAAAAGTGATATATTGTGGTTACTTAAGCCATATGCAAATTTAATATAATTCATATTATGATTATTCGAGGATTTGAAATAATATATAGGTAATGCCAATGCCATATGCTCTTCTTTAGTTAAAATATTTTTTATTAACCTACTTAGTTATGTACGAAAAATAAAATAGATTCTTTTATTAAAGCAACCACCAAGAAAGAAAAATTTAAAATATAATAACTTTAACCATTAGTGGGTTAACATATATATCTAAAATATAATAACTTTAACCATTAATGGGTTAACGTAATCTTCTCCACGCAAGTTAATATTGTTCAATATATTTTAGAGGCAACATAGAGAAAGTGAAGGTATAATATTTTTTCATATAAATTATAAAAAATTGTATTGTTAAATTTTATGGACAATATAGACAAAGTGAGGAAAACATAATAAAATGGCTAGGTGGCTATCACGAAACATCACATCAAGCAAGCAAGAAAGGAGGAGTAAGACAAAGTACTTATTTCTCCTAAGAATTAATGTCGGGACCTTGTTCACGACTATGGACTTTTTTAAAGTTTCATCTTCCTAGTAATTATAACAATATACTTGTTATGAATTTAATACGTCACTTGTAAGAATTGAATATGTGTGAGAAAGATATATTTTTCCAAATAAAATATGCTAAATTCAATAGAGTATAAATTTTATTATATTATTTTTATAAGAAAATATATTCATGGAAAACCTTCAAAATATTTCTCTATGTTCCATAGATAGTAAACGAGATAAATTATCGACCCTAATTACGAGACCTCGTTCAAGAAAATCAAACCTATGACCAACAACAATTAAATAAACTCACATCTAATTCTAAAACAATTGAAATAACCGTCAAAATTATAAATTCCATTACCTACCTCAAATACTTTCTAAATAAAATTGTCTATTTGAAATTAATGACTTTGTTCTTTAAAATTTGTAACATGTGTCTTATTTGAAAATATGTTTCTAGAATTATTAGGTTTCTATTTGTATAGCGTGTACATCTCTATTTCACCATGTTCCTATAAATTGTTTGTTTGTTCGTTGTATGTCCTATAACACTTTATCTCTCAATAGAAGTATAATCAAACTCTATCTTGTTTACAAATTTAAATTTAAGRACATGTTTACAAAATGTTATTTTATATATTCAAGTGGCAAGTTTAAAATTAAGAATATGTTTAAAAAAGTTATTTTATATGTTCAAGGGGTAAAGTGAAATGGTAATTATTTTTCTAAAAATTATTATAATTATTTTTCTTTGAAATATTTAAAAAGAAAAGTGGTTCAATTATCATCCATATGCGATAATTCTTAATAACTTCAGCGAATTTGATTTTTAATTTAAATTTTGATTCTATAATTTAAAATCTTCCTTAACTAACCTATTTTAAACATATATTATAATCAATAAAATTAATTATATATATATATATATATATATATATATATAAAAAATATAACTTATTTTATATTAATATTTGGCATCGCTTCATACTTCCCCACCAAAACCACCAAACAAAGAAAAGAAAATTAGTATGGCGCATAAGTTCATACATCCCCACCAAACAAACAAAAGTATCTAAAGCAATTCGATACAAACCTAAAATACAACATACTGAAAGTAAATAGCGAGATTTTAAAGAATTAAACTTAAAATGAATATAAAGTGGGTGTAGTACACACAAGATACATGTAATTAAAACCTAGAATAAAAATCAAATTTCAAATTTTTCAATTTAAAGTAATTTGATAAAAAAATAAAATAACGAGTATTAGGTAAGAATAAAAGTCTATGGTCTTTTTTATGTATAATTAATGAGTTATTTTAGGTGGTACAATTTTCCTTAAATAACGGTGATGAGTTAGTTCATATTTGTGATAACAACCAATAATAAGTATCCTCACTACCAATCAACAACTAAATTATAATAGATTTTACGACCTTAAAAAAATCCATAAGTTTAGATACACTAGTATTTTTTCAATAGAAAAATTACTCATTTATATTAGAAATATAAATTGTGTACACATTTTCAACATCTCCATAGTTCATACCAACAAAAAACCCCTCCAAAAACTCTTGACATTACAATAAACCCCCTCTTTTTTAAAGAGATTATGAATATGACTCTCTTCATTTATTTTTCTTCATGCATGTCTCCGACAAGATTTGGGTACAAGAAGTTGGGACTCCAACCAATCGAGCCATTACAAGATCGGTCGCACCGAGCTCGACAACAACCCATGGGGGACGACAAGAAAGATGATGGAGCAGGAGATCCTATTAAAACGTTGCTCGAGGAAGCCCTCGTGCGACAAAGGAACAAAATGATGGACAACATCGTGCAAATCCTTCAACGACTGCCCACAAGAGAAGCATCTTCATCAAGCGGCCATGCAACCCCCTTCAAGGTACAAATAAATTTTCATATTCCATTATTTGAAGGACTGATAGATGCAAATATTGTAGATAAATGGTTGAATCTTCTCGAAGGGTATTTTTTGCTCCACAATTTTGCCGATAGGGAAAATATCACTTTTTCACTCCTCAAGGTCGTTCCCCATGTTAAATACTGGTGGGATACTTACTCTGAGCAAAGGGTCATGGAGGAATCTGCAATGTTTGTGGTGGCCCCTACACGGGATTCCTTCCAAGACGCCATTAAAGAATAATACTACCCTGTTGGAAGCTATGAGGACGCATATACCAGATGGACCACCCTACGTCAAGAAAGGGACCAGACAGTACCAGATTTCACCAATATTTTCCATACCCTATGCATCAAATTGAGTATCAAATACTCTGAGCATCATTTGGTGCTCAAATACCGTGACTGCTTTCATAGATACATTCAAACAGAAATGGAGTTTCTGGACATCACGTCATTGGGAACGGCTTATAGATACGTTGTCAAGATTGAGTAGAAATTTAAGCAGAAAAGGTGAGAGTTTGGATATGCAAACCCCTCACAGCCAAAGCAGGGAAAAGGCAGCCCCAACCCACACAGCAAGGGACCAGGTCGAGATGCTTTCCCTCAAAACAACCAGTCCAAGCCGCAACACAAGAAAGGAAATGATAAGACAAAGAAGGGCATGGGAAAATGGTGTGAGTACCATAAAATCCCTTGGCACAACACCGAAGAATGTCGCTCCAAGAAGTCCCTCATGGACGAATTGAAGGCTTCCGAGTTAGAGGTTGATTCTGATTTTGAATCAAATCCTGAGGGAGGGAAGCAGATTATCGATGTTCAACCCAGTGCCATTGTCACTACCACCAAATTCCATCTAAGCGAACTAGAAGAACCAAAGGAAAGGGAACACCTCTTTCACTCGTAGATGTGGGTAAAGGGGGCTCTGCTTCATTTCATTGTCGATAGCGGTAGTCAGAAGAAATTGATTTCAGCAGAGGTCGTCAAGCGGCTGGACCTGCCAACGACACTGCACCCGCAACCCTACACCATCGGCTAGCTTCGCCAAGGAAGAGATCTTTGTGTTAGCCAACAATGTCATCTTCCCTACGACATCAATCCTTTCAAAGATGAGGTACTGTGTGATATTTCTCCCCTTGAATTTTGTGATGTTCTTTTAGGACAACCATATTTATAGAAGCGCCATGCTATGTATGAGTCTAGACCTTGCAGTGTTATTATTACTTTGGGTAGACAATTGTACAGGATACCAGAGGTAGCACCGCCTACTACTATTTCTTTAATCTCTACTAAGAAATGCAGTAAGGTCATCTCAAAGACTAGGAAGTTCATCTTCTTTGTGATCCGTGCTCACAGTAAGAAGAAGGTCACTGCCACATCCGTGGTCTCTACACAGAGCCTCTCTTTGTAGCATAAACAAGTCGACAAGATCATGGAAGAATACAGAGACATCTTCTCCTCACCTACAGGGGTACCAACACACTAGCAATTCAAGCATCCAATTGATCTGACCCACGATGCACCTCTACCTAATGGACTAGTCTATCGTCGCTCCTTGATGGAAAATGACGAAATCAAGTGTCAAATCTAAGAGATTATTCAAAAGTGGCACATCATACCCAACTCCTCCCCTTGCAAAATCCTGATTGTACTGGTGCAGAAGAAGGATGGGACTTGGCGACTCTGCATTGATTACAGAGCCTTAAACAAAATCATAGTCGGGAACCGATACCCCATTCCCAGGATTGATGACCCTCTTGACCAACTCAAGGGGGAAAAGTTATTCAGCAAGATTAACCTAAAGTATGGCTACCACCAGGTTCCCATCGAATCAACTGATGTATGGAAGACAACCTTCAAATCTAAAGAAGGTCTCTTCGAATGGCTAGTCATGCCCTTTGGCTTAACAAATGCACCAACCACTTTAATCAGGTTGATGGATGATGTACTGAGACCCTTCACCAACTCCTTTGTGGTGGTATATTTGGATGATATCCTCATCTTCAACAGAACGTGGGAGGAGCACATGCGACATATTCAACAGGTTTTGAGCACTCTACAACAACACAAGCTATTAGCCAACTCGAAAAAATGCTCTGTTGGCATGAACAAGGTCCAATAATTGGGCGACATTGTTGATGAGCATGGGGTACATGTTGATCCATCTAAGATCCAATTCATCTGTGACTGGCTAGCCCAGACCACACTGACCGAGATTTAGAGCTTCTTGGGACTAGCCAACTTCTACCGACGGTTCGTGTTGGGATTCTCCCATATTGCATGGGCCCTCAGCCAGGTGACCAAGAGCAGTGGTAGGGCCAAGTTCGTGTGGGGGAAGGAACAACAATGAACATTCGATGATTTGAAGCATCACTTGTGCTCAACTCCAGTACTCTCTTTTCTCGATCTGCAACAACCGTTCGAGATTGAGACTGATGCATCTGACTATGTTGTGGGCACAATTATCACTGAGCATGGTCATCCGGTGGAATACCATAGTGAGACACTCTTAGATACTGTTTGGAAATACCCCACCTATGACAAGGAAATGTATTCCATTGTACAAGCTTGTCATCAATGGAAACATTACATTCTGGGAAAAGAGATGATCATACACACTGATCACAAGCATCTGCAGTTCATATAGATACAGGGAAAATTGTAGAATGATCGCCATCATAAGTGGTCCACCTACCTGCATCAATTTCATATCAACATCAAGTATAAGACATGTATCTCAAATCGTGTTGTTGACTACCTCAGTCAACCTCCTGTGGATGTACTCACCACTGTGCTCCATTCCCATGGACATGAAGCATCTTAGTGGCCCCAACTTTATCAGCAAGATCCAGGCTTCACCACCACCTATCAGTTATTGGGTATAGGCACGATTGTCACCGATTTTCACATTTAGAACGAATTCTTATGCCACCTGGTCCATCTCTTTGTTCCTACAAGTGAGCGTGAAAATAAGATTTGGGAAGCCCACTAGAGTTGGATGGTAGGACATTTTGGCATGGAGAAAACTGTGGCCGTTCTTCAGAAACATTTTTATTGGCCAAAACTTCGACAAGACGTCAGCAAGTATATCAGATCTTGCACTACCTATGCCATTTCCAAGCCAACCATCAAGAAGCAAGGCTTATACACCCCTCTTCCTACTCCTGAGAATCCTTGGGAATCCATATCAATGGATTACATGTCGGGCCTTCCATCCACCAAGCAAGGAAATGATTGTGTATTTGTGGTCGTTGATTAGTTTTCGAAGATGACCATCCTCATAACCTGCAAGAAGAATATCACAATGACAGATAATTCCAAGCTCTTCTTCGAACGAGAGTGGGTCCACTTTGGGATAAGATAGACCATCATCTCCAACCGGGACAACAGGTTCCTCGACACATTTTGGTCGACTCTCCGGTCACTGTTGGACACCAAGATCACAAAATCCACTGCTTTGCACCCCCAAACAAATGACCAATCAAAGGTCGTCAATAAGATGATTGTGCGCATCCTACGCATGTACAATTCTAAGCATCCACATACATGGGACGAGAGTCTCACCTATGTTCAACACAGTTACAACAGGAATCTCCATAGCTCCACCGACCATATCCCATTTCAGGTGGGTCTGGGATTCCAACCCTTGGGACCCATTGATGTTGCACTTCCTCTTGCCACCACACAGACAGAATCTTCCCATGATTAGTCTGCGATCGATAAAGCCACCATATTCATTGAGCGGATTCAGCACTTTCGCCAACAGGTCCAAGATATTTTTCAAAAATCCAATGCTAAGTACAAGCAACGCCATGATCAATAGAGGGTACCACACCAGTTTCAGGTTAGCGACAAATTATGGTTACATTTACAGAAGGAGCCTCTCACCGGGCCCCATCGGAAGCTTCACCCACTTCGTTATCATCCTTACACAATCACCAAGGCTATGGGTAGCAATGCTTTTGAGCTCAATACTCCATCCTTCCTTGGCCTGCATCCAGTGTTCAATGTGGACCTCCTTCAACCATATTTTCCACAATTATTGGACACCTTAGATATAGCAGAACAACTGACACCAACAGAGCTCAATCTTGACTGCATGGAACAAGCATCCATTGATCATATAGTGGACACACAGGTTAAGGGCACTCACCAGCAGAGGATCCAGTTTTATCAGGTTGTCAAGGCAGGGAAACTCCTACACCAAGGCAAGTGGCTCACCTAGGGCCAAATCCAACAGACGTTTCCTCACCTGATGGGGGAACTCAATGCAATGGAGACCATTGCTTCCTAAGGGGGCAGGATTGATCCAGGTGGATATTGGTGGCCACCCAACTATTCCAAATGGCTCCTCTTGTCCGTTTTTGTTCAACACGTTCTTTTGTACTTCTTTGTAATTGTGGGTTCTACACTTCTAGGGCTATCTGAATCCCCACACATCCTCCAAGTGGATACTGGTGGCCTCTCGCCTAATCCAACTGGCTTATTTTGTATGTTTTCATGTCAAGACATCTTTCTATACTTCTAGGGCCGTTTTGGATGCCTAAACATGTTTTTTTGGCTCGCTACAGTCAAACTGTAGACTGAGTGAGAGTTTGACGACAAAATGTGTATTTTTTTGAAATACCTTTCCAACGGACTATCACACACCTAAAATAGAGGTCGTAGGAAAACGTTACGACCCTGAGAAGTTGAGGTAACAACTTACTCCAACTTACCAATAGGGGCCCACATGACTTTTGGCATTTCACCTCCTAGGGTTAGGTTTTTGGATGTCTAGGGTTTGGGCATTCATGAGTAATATCAAAAAGGCCTCTGGAGCCTCATTGTAATCCATTCTTCCCAGATAGATGCGCGTAGTAGCCACATCTCTTCTAAGAGATAGCTACCACCATTCGAGAGTGTTTCAGTTCTGCAGTTTTACAGTTTCATCCTATTTCATTATTCAATAAAAGATATTGTTCACTGGATATCTATGTTATTCTTCATATCTATGTGTTTATTGTATTTAGTCTATTAATTAATTTGTTCCGCTCCTAAATATGGATCAACTTCCTCAATCACTCGTCAACCTCATTTATGAGCTTGTATACAAACCCTTCCCATGACTTCTTACAACCAGATTGATCTTACTGCTCATCATTTTCCTCTCCACTCCAGATCCGAAGTATTCTTTCATTTTCTTCTCGGGAGAGTGTTTTATCTACTCTCATATCTTGCAGATTTGTCTCTTTCCCTGAATTACCTCCTTTCTTACCTTCCTCGACAAGTTTGTGTGGGTCCGAATCCCCATTCGTGTTCAGGCCTGGAAGCCTTATAGATGGGTACCCTATCCCATTTCCTCATTAACTCTTGAGGATTGCCTTCCAACTACCAGCCTGACTGGTAATTCATTTTTGGGTCAGAGGACTGTTGAGAAATTACACCCAGTAGGTACTGGTCTGGTGAGGGTCATCTTAACCATTCTTGGTTTCCCCTCACCATCTCTCTCATAGAATCCATGGTATATCTTGGCAAGCTTCCCTCCTTTCAGCAGTTGTGCAACACATATTCAAATTCTATTAATAACATAAATCCATACATTGACCCTTTTATACAAAGGTTCATCAAATCAAACATTCACACATATTTAGTCTGCCATAGTCTCTTGGCCAGTTATAGTTATAATTGAAAACTGGGGGAAACAAGGGTATTACAATCCCCTCCCCCTTAAAGGAACATCGTCCTCTATTTTCTATCTGTCGATGTGCTCTATATGTATAGAAGTAAACAAAAATGGATATTCATGTCTCATGGAATCCTTCGTTTCCCATGTAGCCTCATCTGGGCCAAAGTGTTTCCATTGCACCTTGACCTATAAAATGGTTTTGTTCCTTAGTGGGGTTTCCTTCCTCTCTATTATGCATTGAGGTTCTAGAAGGAATTCTCCCTCAGGTTCCACCTGAATCACAAACCAATCAATAATATGATTGGAATCATGTACATACTTCTTGAATAAAGAAACATGGAAAAAATTATGTGCCTTCACTGTGGGAGGAAGTGTTAGCTGATAGACTACTGGTCCCACTCTATCCAAAACTTCAAAGGGTCCAAAATACCGAGGTGCCAACTTGGCACAAGCTCCCATCCTCAAGGAGCTTCTCTTGGGTCTAACTCAGAGATACACATGATCCCCTGCTTTGAAATCTCTAGGAGTCCTTTTCATGTCTGCATAGCTATTTTGTCTATCGTGGTCTATCTTCAGATTCTGCCTGATCTGAATCACTTGTTGTTCCATTTCCTTCAGCATATTTGGACCGATTGTAACGTTGTTCCATCTGATTGGAACGTTGCATTGTCTTCCATAGAGGGATTCAAAAGGGCTCATTTTTAATGACTCTTGATAGCCATTGTTGTAAGCAAATTATACCAGTGGTAGGTATTCCTCCCACTTCTTGGGTTGATGCGTTACATGTATCCTCAACATGTCTTCTAATACTTGGGTTACCCTCTCCATTTTACCATAATTTTGAGGATGATAGGTTGTACTAAAGAGCTATTTAGTTGCAAAACCAACAAACAAATATTTCCAAAAGTTTGAAGTAAAATTTGTATCTCTGTCGGATATAATTTCCTTAGGAATGCCATGCAGTCTGAATATCTCTTTCATGAAGATGTTGGAAATATCTATTTCCTTGCAAGTTGACTTGACGAGTATGAATTGATCAACCTTGCTAAGTTTGACCACAACTACCATGATGGAATCGTTCTATTTGGTTGATCTTGGTAATCYTGTGATGAAATCCATGGAGATAGTTTCCCATTTCCATTCAGGAATTGGTAGGGGCTGAAGCAASCCTTCTGGGTGTCGGTGCTCTGCCTTGACTTGATGAAATTCTAGACACTTAGCTAAGTAATCAACTATGTTCTTTTTCAGTCTGGGCCAATAGAATAGTTTCCTAGTGCCGTGATCATTTTCTAATAACTAGGATAACTAGTATATGGTATTTTGTGTAGTTCATCCATTATGAACCTCTTCAATTTGTCACAATTTGGAATGTATATTCTACCCTTGTAAGTCAGAAGGTCATCATTAAGCATTTGATACCATTCATACTTCAACCCTGTGGGATTTTTCTTTAGGTATGATGTCACAATCTTGAAAAATGCATCTGTTTCTTGTGTAGTTTTAAACCTCTCTTTGATGTTTGATTCACTGATGCTTACAACTGCTAAGTGAACTAATTTCATACTTATACTAAGGGCATCAACCACCCTATTCTCCTTTCCTTTGATATGTTTGATTTCAAAATCAAACTCACTAAGGAGAGCCATCCACCTAGCTTATCTCACATTGATTTTTGGTTGGTCAAACAAATACCTCAATCCACTATGGTCTGTCATAAGTACAAATATCCTACATAAGAGGTAATGCCTCCACATCTTTAAAGCATGCACTATGGCAGCCAATTCCATATCGTGGGTCACATAATTGACTTCATGCTCATTCAATTTTCTGGATTCGTAGCAAATGACATGTCCTTCTTTCATAAGGACTCCTTTGAGCCCTTCCTTGTAGGAATTTGTACACACAAGGAAGTCCTTGTTTGGGTCAACAATATTCAACACATGCACATTGGTTAGAAGCTATTTCATCTCTTGAAATATTTCTTCACATTCTGATGTCCAAATGAATTTAACCCCGTTTTTCTGAAGGGAGGTGATTGGGAAACCAATCTTGGAGAATACTTTTATGAATCTCCTATAGTATCCTGCCAAGCCCATAAAGGATCTGATATTAGATACATCCCTTGGGATAGGCCAGTCCATAATGGCTTTAATCTTATCAAGATCAACTGCCACTCCTTCCTTAGAAATAACATGGCCTAAGTAATGGACTTGTTTCTGGAAAAAGTCACACTTACTA
Source organism: Picea sitchensis (assembly GCA_010110895.2). Lineage (NCBI taxonomy): Eukaryota > Viridiplantae > Streptophyta > Pinopsida > Pinales > Pinaceae > Picea > Picea sitchensis. The sequence goes on along the minus strand of SNQJ01S0085756.1, from coordinate 30,024 downwards.
ATCTTAGCATAGAGTTGATGTTCTCTTAGCACTTGGAGTACTAGCTTGAGATGTTCTTCATGCTCTTCCCTATTCTTGGAATAGATTAGAATATTATCAATGAAAACCAACACAAACCTACCCAAGAATTTTCTGAATACGTTATTCATTAAGAACATAAAAGTGGTTGGTGCATTGGTAAGCCCAAATGACACCACCACAAATTCATAGTGACCATATCTTGTCCTAAAGGCCATCATGTGGATGTCTTCATCTTTATTTCAGACCTGATGGTATCTAGACCTCAAGTCAATCTTGGAGAAGTTGGTAGCACCCTTTAATTGGTCAAGCAAGTCATCGATCCTTGGCAAGGGATACTTGTTCTTGATGGTCATATTATTGAGTTGTCTATAATCTATGCATAGTATGAGTATGCCATCTTTATTTTTAACAAACAAGGCTGGTGCTCCCCATGGAGACACACTAGGCCGAATGTAGCCTTTGTCCCACATCTCCTTCAACTGTAGTTTGAGCTCAACTAGATCTGGTGTACTCATTCTATAAGGTGTTCTAGACATTGTCACCGCTCCTGGTACAAGTTCTATTGAAAAGTCAATGTCCCTTCTTGGAGGTAGACCTGGTACCTCTTTTGGGAATACATATTTATATTATCTCAATATGGGATGGTTATCTAGGTTGGGTTTGTCATTCTCAACATAGTTCACAAGACATCCCTTTCTGCAATACTTCTTCACTTGGAGGGATGATATTTGTCTCACTGAGACACAATTTTGAATACCTTGTAGGGTTACCCTTCTTCCTTCTTCATTTTCACACTCCAAAGTTTTATTGTAACAGTCCAACTTGGTTTTGTGGGAATCCAACTAGTCCATGCCAATCAGTAGGTCATAAGATCCTAGAGGAAGTATGTTTAGGTTTTCTCGGGTGGGAAACTCACTCATGACAAATTGGCATGCTTGTATGACCTCTGTTACTTTTCTTTTGGTTCTAGTGGATAGTTGTACCAACCATGAATTAACATGTTTAACTTGTTGAAATTTACATTTCTCAACAGTTTGAGGGGCAACATAACTCAAATTAGAACCAGGGTCAATTAAAATGGAAACATGATGGTTGGAAATCATACCTTCCATTTCCACCACTGAATTTTGGTGGTCATATTGTCTATTATCGAAGGATGCATAGATTTGTGGTAGGATCCTAAGCACATCATTAACTATGGTAGCCTCTTGGATGTTGTATACCCTCCCAGTGTCATGTTGCCTATGCAGACAGTCCCTTAGCAGATGTTCCTCTCCACAACCCCAACATTTCAAGGGTTATCTCTTCGTCTTCTCAGTCTAACCCAGATTTTATGAGAAGAATGAAATGAATACAGATTATTATCAAAAGATTCTTAACATAGAATACTAGATATACAATAAAACTGGTTTCTATTCAATAAGGAAATAAGATGAAACTATAAAATGTAGCAAAAAACAAGCTTGCTAGAATGGTGGCGGCTTATCTCTGAGAAGAGATGTGACGAATGAGCTCATTTGAAATAAGATGATTACAATGAGGCTTTGCAGTCCTTTTAACAATAAACATGAATGCCAAAAACCCTAGACATCCAAAAACCTAACCCTAGGAGATGAAGTGCCAAAATTCACGTGGGCCCCGTTTGGGTAAGTTAGTACATCAACTTCCCAGGGTCGTAACTTTTGCATATGATATCCGTTTTAGGTGCATGATAGCCCATTGGAAAGGTCTATCCTAGGACTACACATGTTTCCATCAGACTCTAACTTTTCCCTTAGATTGATTATGGAGATATCTAAAAATGTTGTTTAGGGCCTCAAAACGGCCCCGAAAGTCAAGGACCCAAAAACTAGGGAAAAAAACTGCCAAAATGAGCCAATTGGAATAGGTGGGAGGCCACCGAAATCCATATGGATCAATCCTCCCCCCTTAGAAAGAAATGGTCTCCATTGTGTTGAGTTCCCCCATCAAATGAAGAATTTTCTGCTGAATTGTTCCCCGGGTGAACCACTTGCCTTGGTGCAGGAGCTGCCCTGCTTTGACAACTCGATAAAGATGGATCCTTTGTTGGCGAGTTCCCTTGACCTATTTGTCCACAATATGGTCACTGGATTCCTATTGTATGCAGTCGGGGTTGATCTCGGTTTTTGTCAATTGTTCCGCTACCTCTGAGGTGTCCAATAATGGTGGGAAATAAGGTCGAAGGAGATCCACATTGCACACTGGGTGCAAACCAATAAAAGGAGGAATGTTGAGCTCAAAATCATTATCACCCACAACCTTGGTGATGGTGTATGACACATAATGGAGTGGGCGAAGCTTTCGATGGTGTCCTGTAAGGAATTCTTTCTGCAAGTGAAACCAAACTTTGTGGCCCACCTGAAACTTATGTGGCACCCAATGTTGATCATGGCGTGCTTGTACTTGTCATTGGACTTATGTAGGATATCTTGAACCTATTGGCAGATGTGTTGGATCCGATCAATGAACCGGGTGGCTTTGTCAACTTCAGTTGGAGCAGGAGATGAGTCGACCGAGGTGACTGCAAGGGGTAGTGCAACATCTATGGGACCCAATGGTTGGAATCCCAATCCCACCTGAAAGGGATTGTGGTCGGTTGAGCTATGCAGGGCTTGGTTGTAGCTATGCTTGACATAGGGAAGAATCTCATCCCATGTGCGAGGGTTCTTGGAATTATACATGCGCAGGATATGCACGATCATTTGATTTATGACCTTGGTTTGGCCATCTGTCTGGGGGTGGAAGGACGTGGATTTGGTGAGCTTGGTGTCCAACAGTGACCAGAGGCTCGACTAGAATGTGCTGAGAAATCAACTTCCCTGATATGAGACAATGGGTTGTGGGATTCCAAAATGTACCTAGACAAGTTCAAAGAAGATCTTGGCAGTGGCCTTTGCTGTGATGCTCTTCTTGCAAGTGACCAGAATTGCCATCTTAGAAAAGTGATCAACAACCACAAAAAAACAGTCATTTCCCCACTAGGTGGATGAGAGGTCCGAAATGTAGTCCATTGAGATGGATTCCCATGGCCTGTCAAGACTAGGCAGAGGGGCATGTTGTGTTGGTTTTGTCACTTGGGTGAGAAAAACAACACTTGCATGTCTAGATGAGCTTGCTAGACAAGAAAAAAGTTTTGTGAGTGGGTTAGATAAGCCAAACACATGTATAAAAAAATAAATACAACTAAAACAACTAAGAAATAAATTTTAGAAAGCATGAGAAACTTAGAACCATGAAAATCAAACAATGACCAACATAATGCTACCAATGGATCAATAGATTAGTAGGCAAAACACCGTAGAGAAAAATAGGGACTTATGAGTCCCCTCTTCCTCCTTGGGAGGGGTCTTGAGTTCCCTAATGGAGAGCTCTTCATACAATGGAAGAAATGGAAAATGGTGAAGAACAACAATGCCTATTCCCTCAAGAGCTGAGTGGAATGACCTACTGCAATGGTGCTTGAAGGATTCCAAGAGAAAAGAGGATTCCCAAGGAAAAATTCTTGCATCATAACAATACTATGAAGATGTTGGTTTCTTAGTGCACCCATGGCACTTATTTATAGCATTCATACATGAAAAAATGTAATTGGTTCATAGTGTGAACAAGGGGCCTTTTAGGACACCCTCTATTCCTTGACCAACCTCCCATTTGGATTTCGCTCAGATATGAGGGTCAAATCGTGTTGGGGGTTGGTCCATAAGTGGTCGAGGGCCTGAAAATATCCATAAATGTGTTTTGGCACATTGTGCGTGTTGAGGGCTATGTTGGCCTGCGCACACTACGCACTGTGTGCGCGCTTCCTTTGGTGAATCTGTGCATTTCAATTTTTTACCCAATTGTATAATTTTTTTCCTTTTGAATGCATTTTAGTGATGTAGGTGGACTAATTTTTGTTGGCATTGATGTTTTATTTAACCATTTGTGTGTGATGTTGCAGATGATTTTTTAGTGATAACAGATGCCCCCTGATGTGTGAGGTTAGGATCATACAGATAGCCAAAATACATCAATGTTTATTTTGTTGAGAGTACCATTGTAAGGAAGAGAGATGAGAGGAACTGCAAGAGCGATCTGCCAGAGGGAGAGGGAAAACTGTGGGACCCAGACCTTTCTCTAGGGAGAAAAAATAAAATATGTGTACAATCGAGGTGGGCATGCCCCATGCTTGTGTCATGTAACCAAAATGTGAGTTTGTAACTGAAGATGTATGTTGATGTAGATAACTGCAATGCTCTTGTGGTGGTTGATAACGACAAATGACAGTTCTAAATGGTGAATGGACTCTAAAGTGAGGCAATGACGACTGTAAGAATCTTCGATGACTCATAGGAATTGATGTCCTAACGAATTTAGAGGTCTTCGACTGGTATGAAACAACTGCAATAGTTGCATAGTAAGACCCACCATAACATGAGAGTTTGTTGAAGTCGAATGTTATGGGGGTCAACAAAATCAAAGATTAATGATGATTCTCTCTATGTCGTCTGAGACTCCTCATTGTTAAGGTAATGAGAGTCAAGATATTGCCTCCCTTCTAGAAACTATGTTGATGTTGACAGAAAGGGAGACACGACTCTAAGAAGAAAAGGGCTTCGTGAAATCCACTGAGATGATATCGGGTACTGACGGGTAACATGAACGAAGTCAATATTCGAGGAGATTTTAGACTGCCCTTGGTTGGGGAATTTTGTGAAGGATGATTGGAAGCAACCATAAAAATGGATCTAGTGTCAGGGGGGCGACTAGATATGGGGTTAAACTGTGGCAGAGGCTAACAAAGTGAACAAACTCAGAGATCATGAGTACATGGACATTGGATACTTGAGGTTTGTGAACAATGTCGGTATGAAAAGAGAGTGGATGCCCCAACCAAGGGCGATATGGGTTGATTTTCCAGGAAAAAGAAGGCCATCAAGGGTGGTGATGAAAAAGATAAGTAAATGTTGAAAACAAAGGATTTTTACAATTACCAAATAAATAAAGAATAATTGGAGTTGAGTATACAGATACAGAAACAAGTGCCCCAGTGAAACATGGCTTGGCCTGTTAAGGCACAAGTTTGTGAAAGAAAACTGGTGGAGGGTGGGGACCCCATGGGTGGGTTTTGTATTAGGTAAGTGGATGGAGTATAATCTGTGGATGGGGAAACTGATGGTGGATGAGATGGAAGGATAATGATACTGCGGAGGTGCAGTCAATAGAACTGGGATGATATGACTTGGGAGTCCATTGGGAAATCTAGCAATATGATGAGAAGAAGTATGGGGTTCATTCTCGAAAGTGCATAAGACTATCGAGACTCCCATCCCTAGGGGGTGAAATCAACATGAGTGTCAAGTTGCCAAGGGGAACTATGAATGGGAAAATTCATGTCGGGGAGAGTGTTACCGGGTATCAATACCCAAATGCAATAGAGGTAAAGGTATTGTAGAGCTGTATGTAAGGACCCTAAAGGTAAATGTCGGAGGGTATGATTGGGAGATGAAATTGATTTACAGAGGGAATAATTACATGTCAGTGTCGAACATATACTTGAAGGAGTTGGAAGCTTGCAGAACAAGTACATGAATATATGAAAACCAAATAATCAATGTGAACAATATCTGATGATAAAGAACATAGAACAACTATTTGATAAAATTGAACATGAGAATGCATACCTAAACGTGACATGAGAAAAATTCTCCTCCGGGGCCAACTTCAGATGATGGCCCGGGGAATGTGAATGTGTAGATGGTGGGATCGAGATCCCGTGGATGAGAATTGATTGGAAAACAGAGGCTCTGGGCTCCTGTAACAGATTGTGGAAGTTGGGAAAAAGGGCCTATTTATGGATGGTGGGCCCACAATTCCACCTCATTTTCACTGACACTATTGGTGATATGGCGAGAGTGTTGTGAGGTGATTTGAAATATTACGGGAGCGTGGGGATACTGATCAGGCGGGTGGAATACCTCATGTGAGAGAAAAGGGCTCGATGATGGAGTGAATTCCATGGGCAATCAAGGGTAGTCAGTTCCTTCAAGATATCCTCGTCGTAGTGGAAAGTGAGAGAATACAGGGGATCCTGGGAGGTGACAGGGGGGACTGTCAATGGGTAAGTGTTGGTGTCCTCAAGTGGTGAGGATGGAAATGTGATATCATGTACATGGTGAGAGGGACCGCTAGACATAAAGTGAATGTCCTGGTACTGTGGAGGGTACCTCGTTCGTGCATGGACTGACAGCGAAATATATCGAATGTCAGTGATGTGAGCCTCAATAAGGGGTGGCTGAGAGGGATTTGGCAAAGATGTTTGGCATACTACGACTAACGTTTGGAAAAATTGAGGTAGAGTTGGGCAATGATGAGTGTAGTGGCCATATTATAAACATATGTCACAAGCAAATTTGGTTCACAACCCTTTATTTCTTGCAGTGGAGGACTCCGCAGTAGTAGTGGATGTACTTGGCAGAGTGGAGAGCAATGTGGTTTCTATAGGGAGTTGGATCAGATTGCGTAACTAGGGAAGAGTAGGACATCTATTAGTGGGGTGTCCTTCTCTTTTGCATAGTGTGCAAGGAGGTTGAACTCAGGGAGGAAGTGGAGCTGCGAGCTATTTCTTCTTTCATCTTCCCCCAACAGTGGCAGTGGTGCCAACAGTTGGGGGTGATGGTGGTGTGGCAGGAGCCTGTACTAGGATCTACATTGGTATTTTATTTGTCTAAGGAGGGAGAGATGGTTGAGGAACCATCGTGGGTGGATGAAGATACCATAGAGGGATGGCAAGCACCATGTTAGGAAGGGTAAGGGCCGCAGCTACCTAGAATTCTTGGAATCCAGGTGGGGGGTAGAAGAAGGGGATTTGGGTAATGGCTTGGGGGACTGTCTCCCAAACTGAAGTTTTCCCCTGGAGGGGGGGAAAATTTGGGATAAGTGGTGTAGTGGGGTTCTCAAGAAATTCCCGAGGTAATATTTCTCCAACTGGTGGAACTTTGATGTGAGGAGAGGCCTTAGTGGGAGGAGTAGTGTCTTCGATATCTGTTCCATTAGAAGATACTACACACAATTGTGTTGAAGGGTGTAGGAGAGGTGGTTCTCCATGATATGCCCCCCAACAAGGATGGGTTCTTAAAAATTCTAGGACCCATATCAATGACCGAAAAAGCATTTGAGCTAGTGCAAACAAGGGGGAGAATATTATCGATGTTGGTGGAATGATTAGTCTCATAATGTGTAAGTTTATCGATGGTGATGATTTTCCCATTGTGGGGGAACATCATCATTCATAAAACATAAGAGGCCATTGCCTTCATAACATACATGTAGCTATGTTCGAACAAGATATTGTAATCAAGTGGAGCATCGATAACTTCAATGTCAATCAATATGGTTTTTCCCCCAAGTTCTATAGGGACATTTTGGAAGAGCTCTTCAGGGGATGATGGGCGACCGTCGTAAGCTCTCAGGGTGATGGAAGATGGTACTAGCTCAGGTGAGACGATTTTTTTCCATACTACTTTGGACATGATGCATGTGGATGCATCGATAAACTGTGATGTTCCATATCTTAACTGGTATCTAAAAAGCTACCAGGGTGGGGAGGCGTGGTTCTCCGCTATCTAGATCAAAGGTGATGAGTCTAGTATCTGTGGGGTCGACGACCCCCAAGGAGGAAATAAAGTATTTCCACTGAGTGGGACAGGTTTGGAGGACCTCCAATACAGACATGGCTGTGAGAGACTGTGCTAAGTCATCGACCAGACTGTAATTATGGGCTGCCCAAGCATGATGGTTGTGTACATTCCGTCGTAACGACATACGGGGTATATGAGGGTTTGGTTCAGTGTTAGGGCGTGGAATCATCAAAGGTTGTTTGACTGTAGCTAGAGCTTCTTATGCGGTGGTTGGGGTAGATTCTGGGGGAACACCGTATTGGTGAATGCGTGTTTGCAGAAGAATATATTCTTCGCTGGTAAGGAGGATGTTGCGATTGGTCGGATTTCCAGAATGATTGGGACCTTGGTTTTGATACTACCCCATTTGGGGTGGAGAAGGGTGTACCTCATGTTGGGTATTCATCACCCCTTGGTGTGGAATGGGGTTTTTCAAAATGGATAGAGGTGTTTGTTGCAAATATTTTTTTGCGGCCTACTAAGGGGCATGCGACATTGGAGGACGTTACTCGTTCATGGATTCTTTCATCCATTGGAAGTTGACAATTTGGGGGTAGTGGTGTGTATAGTTTCCATACTCACAAAATAGAGTGCAAGGTAAGTTAGTTTTGAGGTAATTGTTCTTCCCTTGTCGTGGTTGATTGTTATTGTTTCCCCCTTGGGGGTTCTGGTTTCCTTGATTCTGGTTTCCCCCAACGGGATTATTTTGGGGGTTATTTCCTCCTGGTCCCGGGTTGTTATTGTTTTGATTTTTCCCTTTCTTATTGGCATTATACGACGGATGGGACATATTTTTCGTATTCATTTGTTCAAAATTTTGAAGCTGTTGAACGAGGGAGGGTTGAACAAAGTTAACACCGACATGTGGTTGTCCTGGTGGAGGAGCAACCTGCTGTGGAGGACTAGGAAATGGAAAATATGGATTATTTTGTGGCAATGATCCATATGGCATATAGGAAGTTGAAGCACTTTCACTAGTGCTAAGGTTGTATGCAAAGGTAGAAGGTGGACCCGTACTTGGTTGAGAGGTCGGGCGCATCATGGGTACTCGTGAGGGTCTGCCCATCGGTGGAGGGGGGGCAATAGGATATGAATGTTGGTGAGTGGGAGGAGGGTAATATGACCTCCCTCCATATGTTTGTGGATATGGATATGCAACATAAGCGAGTGATGGGTGGCTGTAAGGGTTGAGATGGTTCATAGAACCAATCAACCCATCCGTAGCGTGGGACATCCCAGGTTTTTCCTGGCCAAATGGTATGGGTATAGGTGCATCAGGAAATATTGTGTATAAGTAACCTGATTGAGCATAGATGAGGTCAAAATGTTGAGCCTTGTTGATGGCTTTCTCTTTTAACTAAGGAAAAGTGGATGCTACATCCTTGGCAATAACAGAGACGAGGGATTTGAGGAACCACTCAAGATGTTGTTCTTTGGTAGTTTCCGCTTTACACAAACTACAACGCTGACACCATTGATGGATGTGGTCGGCTATATGGATAGAAGTGGTTTTTTTGAACTCAGAGAGAAGTTCTAATCTTGTATCATGACGAACTAGTAGCTGAAAAAAGGACAAAAAGGCCTTGGCCAATGATTCAAAGGTCACATGGGACCTTGATTTTTCATCCACATACCATTTGGCCAAGGAACTAATGAGATTTAGTTGAAACAAACTCAAGTGGATGGAATCATCCATGATGTTGTTTTAAGAGCACCACAAGTGAAAGGTCATAACATGGTTGGCGGGATCTTCCCCCAGTTTACCTTCAAACTTCAAAATATCTGAAGGTAGTTTGGTAGGCATATTGGGCCATGTGGGGTCATTGAAAATGGGATCATTTGTGAGTTTGGTCAAATTAAGAATGTTGAGTGATTCCAAGTATGGCATAGGGATATTTGGTGGAGGATTAGTTCCAGCCATTGGGTGAGAAGGTAGTGGATCTGTCCCTTGAGAGAGATTTGGTGGGGTTGTACTTCTCCCTTGAGAGGAAGTTTGACCCCCACATCCTTGTGAAGGATAACTAGTGGATGGATGGCCTTGGGAATTGGACCCAAGTAAAGTGGAACCAAATAAAGATGATCCCAAAGCAATAACACTCACAGGGGTGTGAGATGGTTGAGCTGGTGAGTTGGCAAGACAAGGCACTCCTCCTAGAATAGGAGGGAGGTTCTGCAAGCATCTGGAATGATGAGGATTCTATGGGTCTCATATGGTTTCTAACTAGCAAAGTGAATGTGTGAAAATGGTGATAAGAGAGAAATAAATGAACAAGAGATTTTGTATAATTTTGGACCTTCACAAGATAGTGTAACTCATAATTCCATGTAATCAAATGAACATCATACATAAATCAATTATAAAATAAACAACCATGTGGATAGGTGGATTTTTTCTGCATGGGGGAATAATAAAAAAAAATGTTTGTGTCCTAAAAGACGTATCATTATTCCTCTCAAATAGCATTGGGCCTTCCAATAGCACTCAACAGTGGGGTCTGAAGCCACCGGAAGAGGAACTAGTGGAGGTTGAAATAATCAGTTATAATGAGGGGTAGAGGGTGCATATCTTGAAAGAGCTGGTGATATTTCCCAATAGCCACACAAAATCTGATCAAGGTGTGATTGCAACCCACAATCGCCACCTGGGTATATGTCCTAAGTTTTGGCCACTAGGTACCTCGGTCAAAGTGAAACATTTAGATTTTCGGCCTCAAAAATGGGTCACGGGCTAGATGCCCTTCCAAGAGTTGGGTGACTCAAGGAGGGATGCGTAGAACAACCAAACCTCGGCCTTCAATCCTTCACGAGTATCTCCCCACTTTATGGTGTAGGAACACTTGACTTGTAGGATTTGAAAGTTCCCTATTTCTCAACTTCTATTGTTTGAAAATGTGAGAACCAGATAACAAGGGTTTTTTTGGATGCCTACCCCCGAAATCCTACCTAGACTAAAAAAATTCTTTTGGCACCTCCTGTGGAGGAAAACTTAGTGGATTTTTATAAAAAATTTAGATGTGGTGGGCTAAGAGATTGGGGGTGTGGACCAATATCATTTGAATTAAATGGGTATGGATAATTTCCAAAGAAGTAGTGGCACATTTCAGAATTCCTTTGGAGAAAACCTACTTCAACCTCCACTATTCAAAATATAAATTATGTGTGTGAGGAGTGGCTTTGTGTGCAAGCAAGTGAAAAAGTGTGCCAAGATTTTTAATAAGTTAAGTGTGAGATTGCAACATGTGGAATTCATGTGGTCCTTACAAATCTTCTTTGCCTAGCTTACTATGTGTCATTATTACAACCTTGAGGAATATTTAAATCCCTAAAGAACTAGCAATGTGGACATGTGGGTCCTTTAAAAATCCTTTAAACTCCCTAAATGTTGTTTACACTAAGAAGTATTTGAAACTATCCTAGATTGCCAGCATGTGGGAATGTATGGGCCCGTTACTTTGATCTTTAAACTCCCCTAGATTGTAATGTAAACTAAGAAATAAATATTGAGAAAATATCCTAGGTTTGCAACATGTGGGCATGTATGGGCCCTTACAAAACTTTAAGATGATTTCAAAAAAAACTAAGAGGAACCCTAGGGGGGCTTTGTCCTCTCCTAAAGATTTTTGTTAAGGGATATGAAAAGTCCCTTTAACCACCTTTCTGATTCCCAAAATCACACCAGGGTGCGATAGAAGAGCATACTTGAGGGTTAAATTTAACTTCTGGTTGCAATTTAAGTGATTTATGTATGAAAGCAATAACTTCAACATAAAATTTTACAAGACAAATAAGCCATCCATGTGGCAACAAAGAAAAAAAGGAGACTATTGGTTCTTTTTACTCCCTAAGTGCCTATGTTAGCTAACCTTTCATATAGGAAAGGAATCTAAGTGGAGTACAGTTTCCTTACAAAGTGCATGGAAATAAAAATATGAAGGCTAGGGGCCCTCAAACCTTCATAAAAAGCCCTTACAATTTTGAAAAACTGGAGTTATGCGCGGGTTACAATTTTGATAGGTGCAAAGTGGGCGCACAATGTGCAATGTAAAGAAGCCCGTGGTGCACACAGTGCGCAGAGTGTGAACATGTGGCTAGGAAAATCCGTGCACTTCCTATCACGCATCGGGGGAGAAATTTCCAAGTGAAATACTCCTTCCTCAGCTCTAAATTTTGACTTTGGCAGGTTGGGATAGGTCAATTTTGGTACCTGTAAGACAAAACAATCAAAATGAAGTGCTCTCTAAGCTCAAACAGGGAGGAATTGGATACTGATCCCCAGTATGGTTAACAATCTGTTGTGTTGGTTTTGTCACTTGGGTGAGCAAAACAACAACACTTGCATGTCTAGATGAGCCTGTTAGACAAGACAAAAGATTTGTGAGTGGGTGATAAGCCAAACACATGCATAAACAAAGAAATACAACTAAAACAACTAAGAAATAAATTTTATAAATCATGAGAAACTTAGAACCACGAAAATGAAACAATGACCAACATAATGCTACCAATGGATCAATAGATTAGTAGGAAAAACACTGTAGAGAAAAATAGGGACTTATGAGTCCCCTCTTCCTCCTTGGGAAGGATCTTGAGTTCCCTAATGGAGAGCTCTTCATACAATGGAAGAAATGGAAAATGGTGAAGAACAACAATGCCTATTCCCTCAAGAGGTGAGTGGAATGGCCTATTGAAATGGTGCTTGAAGGCTTCCAAGAGAAAAGAGGATTCCCAAGGAAGGATTCTTGCATCATAAAAATACTATGAATATCTTGGTTTCTTAGTGAACCCATGGCTCTTATTTATAACATTCATACATGGAAAAATGTAATTGGTTCATAGTTTGAACAATGGGCCTTTTAGGGAACCCTCTAGTCCTTGACCAACCTCCCATTTGGATTTCGCTCAGATATGAGGGCCAAATCGTGTTGGGAGTTGGTCCATAAGTGGTTGAGGGGCCAACAAGATCCATAAATGCACCATTCATAGAAGTGCATGGATTTTCTCTTACACAATAGCACACTTGGCACATTGTGCGCGTTGAGGGCTGTGTTGGCCCGTGCACACTGCGCACTATGCACACTCTTCTTTTGTTGAATCTACACATTTCAAGTTTTGACCCAATTGTATAGTTTTTTGCCTTTTGAATACATTTCAGTGATTTAGGTGGACTAATTGTTGTTGACATTGATGTTTTCTTTAACCATTTGTGTGTGATGTTGCAAACTATTTTTTAGTGATAACAGGGTGTACAAGCCTTGTTTCTTAGTGGTCAGTTTGTCATAGAGCAGGCAGTGCAAGAATTGATATACTTTCTGACCTCTTGTCGAAGTTTCGGCCAGTAAAAATGCTTCTGCAACATTGCCACTGTATTTTCGATGTCAAAGTGTCCTACCACCCAGTGGGCTTCCCAGATCAACTTCACTCACTCGCTTGATGGAATGAAGATATGGCCCAGATGACACATAAGCCCATCCTGAAGATGGAAATTAGTGACAACTGCATTTGCGCCCAACATTTGGTAAGTGGTGGCGAAGTCTGGTTCTGTCTCATAGAGTCGGGGCCATCCATAGGTCTCATGGTTGCAAGAGTCTAGCACCATGGTGAGTGTCACTACTGGCGGTCTGCTGAGGAAATCAATGATGCGGTTGGTGCTTCCTGTTTTATACTTGATGTTGAGGTGGAATTGCTACAAGTATGTGGACCACTTCTCATGGTGGTCATTGTTCATTTTGTCTTGTCTCTGCATGAACCATAATGGCTTATGATCGGTGTGGATGACTGTCTCCTTCCCAATAATGTAATGTCTCCATTGGTGGCAAGCTTGCACAATGAAGTACATTTATTTATCGTAAGTAGGGTATTTACAGACAAAATATGATTGTGTTCACTATGATAGGTCACGAGGTGGCCGTGATGAGTGAGAATGACGCCCATAGCATAGTCTGAAGCATCTGTCTCGATCTCAAAGGGTTGTTGCAGGTCCGATAGTGAAAGTACTGGGGTTGAGCACAAGCGTTGCTTTAAATCATCGAACACTTGTTGTTGGGACCGGATCCACACAAAATTCTCCTTACCACCACCCCTGGTTACTTGGCTAAGGGCCCATGCAATATGGGACAATCCCAACACAAACATGCGGTATAAATTGACAAGGCCCAAGAAGCTCTGAAGCTCAGTGAGTGTGGTTGGGACTGGCCAGTCATGGATGACTTGGATATTGGCTTTATCCACATGTACGCCATGCTGATCAACAATGTGTCCCACGTAATGGATCCTTTCCATGCTGAAAGAGAATTTTTCCAAGTTGGCGTATAGCTTGTGCTATCACAGAGTTTGCAGAACTTGCTGAATATGCTGCAAGTGTTCCACCCAAGTAGTTTTGTAAATGATATTGTCATCTAGATACACTACTATAAAAGTATTAGTGAATGGTCGCATGATATCGTCCATCATCCTCATGAAAGTGGCTGGAGAATTTGTCAAACCAAAGGGCATGACCAACCATTCAAAAAGACCTTCCTTTGACTTGAAGGCGGCCTTCCATACATATGTTTGTTCTATCGGGACTTGGTGATAGCCAGACTTTAGATCAATCTTACTAAAGTATTTGTCCCCCACGAGTTGATCAAGGAGGTCGTCGATTCGGGGAATCGGGTACCGATTTCTAGCTTTGATTTTATTCAGGGCCCGATAATCAATGCAGAGTCACTATGATCCATCTTTCTTCTATACCAGCATGATTGGGCTCCCTCAAGGTGATGAGATGGGGCAGATTTTCCCCTTGTGGAGTAGTTCTTGGATCTGCCACTTGATATCCTCATTCTCTAACAGAGAGTGGCAGTAGACTGTCCCATTGGGAGTCGGTGCGTTGGGGGTCAGATCAATGGGGTGCTTGACATGACAATGCAAAGGTACCCCAATAGGTGAGGAGAAGATATCTGAGTATTCTTCCACAACCTTATCCACTTGCTTTTGCTATGTGGAGAGGTCATCCACGAAGACCCTGGATGTGGATGCAATATTTCTCTCATTCTGAGAGAAAATCACGAAGAGGACAAACTTCCCCGTCTAAGAGATGACCTTCCTGCATTGCTTGGAAAATATCAAGGAAATAGCACTAGGTGGGACTACCTCGGGTATCCTGTACAATTTCTTGTTCAAAGTAATAATAAAATTGCGAGGCATAGACTCATATACAACATGGAGTTTCCATAAATATGGTTGGCCCAAAAGAACATTACAATCTATGAGAGGGGAAACATCACCCAATACCTCATCTTTGAAGCGCTTGATGTTGTATGACATGCGACATTGTTGGATGATGCGGATGTCACTTCCTTAGCGGATCCATCTGATGGTGTAGGGTTATGGGTGCGATGTTATCGACAGGGTGAGTCGCTTGACAACCTATACTGAGATAAGGTTCTTCTGGCTACCACTATCAATGATGAAGTGCAACGAGGTACCCTTCACCCACATCTGTGAATGAAAAAGGCCCTCCCCTTCCTCTAGCTCGTCTGGTTCACCAGGCTGGAGCTTGGTGGTAGCAAAGGTAGCACTGGGTTGTGCATCAATGATCCATATCCCCCTTTCTGGTTTTGAATAAGAGACAAAACTCGCATCCGATTCAAAKTATTTCACCTCAGACACCAAATAATTCTTTGAGCGACAATCAACGATGTTATTCCAGGGGCGTTTATGGAAGTCGCACCACTTCTCGGTATCTTTCTTTGTATTTATGGTGTCCTTCTTTTCTTGTAGCTTGGAATGGTTGTCCTGAGGTGGTTTATATTTTCTTTGTCCTTTTTTTTGTAGGTTGGGGTTGCCCTTTCCTATCTTTTGCTGTGAGGGGTTCCCATGCCCAAATTTCCATGTCTTTTGTTTGCGCTTCTGCTCGATTTTGATGGCATATCGGTATTGCGCACCCAAGGATGAGATGTCCATAAACTCCATTTTAGCCTGGATGTATCTATGTAGACCATCATGATACTTGAGCACCAAATGTCACTCATAATATTTGATACCTAGCTTGGTGCACAAGGTATGGAAGATATTTGTGAACTCGAGCATTGCTTGGTCTCTTTCCTACCGTAGTGTGGTCCATTTTGTGTATAGGTCGTCATAACTTCCAACAGGGTAGTACTATTCCTTAATAGCATCCCTGAAGGACTCCCAAGTGATCGTGACTATAAATAATGAGGGTTCCTCTGTTTTCTTCTGCTCACGTAAATTTCCCCACCAATCTTTGACATGGGGAATGACTTTGAGGAGCAAAAAAGTATTCTTTTCTCTATTCTAGAAGTTATGGATAGATAAATACCCTACTAGCAGATTCAACCGTTTGTCCACAACATCGATGTCTATATGACCTTCAAATATAGGAACATCAAAGTTCATTTGTACCTTGAATGGGACAATGCCTCCATTTGAGGAATATGCATCGCCTATTGGTAGTCGTCGAAGGATTTGCACAAAACTATCCATCATCTCATTCCTTTGTTGCATGAGGGATTCCTCTAGCAACATTTTTAAGGGATCTCATGTCTCGTTGTATTTCTTTTTTCCTGCCATGAGAGGTTGCTTGGGTGTGCGAAATATTTTTTCCTCAAGAGAAACAAGCTCGATACCCAATTCTTTGTACCCTAACCTCGTTGGGGACATGCATTAAGAATGACAAGGAGCAGACCACTTTGATACCACTGATCCAGATTTTATGAGCAGAACAAAATGAATACAGATTATTATCAAAAGATGATTAACACAGAATAACAGATATAGAGTAAAATTAGTTTATATTCAATAGGGAAATAAGCTGAAACTGTAAAATGCAGCGAAAAACAAGCTTGCTAGAATGGTGGCAGTTTATCTCTGAGAAGAGATGTGACAGTTGGACTCATTCACAAAAAGATGATTACAATGCATCTCTGAAGGCATTTTTACAATAAACAGGAATGTCAAAAACCCTAGACATCCAAAAACCTAACCCTAGGAGTTGAAGTGCCAAAAGTCATGTGGGCCCCGTTTGGATAAGTTAGTACATCAACTTCCCGGGGTCGTAAATTTTGCATACGATCTTCGTTTTAGGCACATGATATCCCGTTGGAAAGGTATATCCAAGAAATACACATGTTTCCATCATACTACGACTCATTCTGTAATTTGATTGTGGTGAGCTCTAAAAATGTTGTTTAGGGCCTCAAAACGACCCCGGAAGTCAGGGACCCGAAAACTAGGAAAACAAACTGCCAAACTGGAAAACTGCCAAAATGAGCCAGTTAGAATAGGTGGGAGGCCACCGACATCCACCTGAATCACAATACTACTTGGAGCTACTTTGAATGGTTTATTTCCACTATGGGATAGAAATTTTTGCTGATACATAATTCTGGCAGGAAGGCTCATCCTAGAGCTTTCACCATGGTTCTTAAATTTCAAGGGTTTAAACCCCTTCTTCTTGAATCTCAAATTTCTTTTCTTCTTCCAGTCTTCATGGGGTTTTGTCTTACTCTTGAATTTCTCATATAAATACCTTGCTTTTCAAATAGTATATTCTAAGTTCTTTGGCTCATCAAACTCAATTCTGTCCTGGAAGGATTGAGGTAAGCCACCAATAAATCGTTGCATCTTTACCTTTTCATCCTTTATGTAGGGAACACACCTCATCAACTTGAGAAATTTGTTGATATACTCATCTATGGTGAGTTATACCAACTTGAGTTCATAGAATCCTTGTTCTTCCTATCAAAGTACTTTTCTGACAGGTACTTCTTCTTGAAGTATTTCTCAAATTGTTTCCATGACAAGTCCTTCTCATGGAGTCCTTTCACATTCCTAAGGTCTTCCCACCAAATGGAATATTTCCCATTCAGGTTGAAAATGGGTATTCAAGCCTTTAATTTTTCAAAGTAGTCATGGAATCTGAAGTACTTCTTCAAACTGAGTAGCCAAACTTATGTTTCTTCCCCCTTCTTAATCTCTCCATCGAAGGTGGGTGGTTTGGATTTCTTGAATTCTTCAGGGTCACAACTCTTGGGATGTTTTATCTTCTTTCCTCTCGTCTGAGAATGGGAAATAGTTTTTCCACTAGAATAATCCTTGGAGTGGTCAGTGTCCTCACTAGAGGAATATTCCATTGAATGTCTCTTGGCTCCATGTTGGGCCTTCTTTGAGGTGCTCTTCCTGGTGTGGCCACTTTCAGGACCATGCTTTTGCATCTTAGGTGGACTTGGAGTTTTCTTAGTATGATGCATGTCCACATGTATGGAAGATGGACCATGTTACAATTGCCTTTGTATATCTGATAGACTTTGTATTAGGACTACATTAATTTCCGTCTGCTTTTCCTTCTCCTTGATCAACCTTTCATTGTTAGCTTTATAACTCTGTAAATCTGCCATGAGGATTCTTACAATTTTGACTAAATTTGGAGGGGTTTCTACCACCCTCCTTTCTTCAGATTCTTCCTCTCTATTGGGGGATCTCTCCCCCAACTATTGATTTCTCACAATCCTTTATGTTGTAGTTCTCCTATTGTTCACTAACTTCTTGAGTGCCGATAACACATTTTATGTTAGTTACTAATCTACCAATTCATGAACAACACATATCATTGAAAGGTGAAGTCGGTTCTTTATTTGGAAACATTAGAAACCTATAGTGCAGACTTCCAAAACACCTATAAACAGTAGAAGGTGTCGTTCCTCTTTTCAGTAGAGGTTCAGACAAGTTTCTTATAGAAGGGCGTAAGTTAAGGTGTTACCCCATAAGTTCTCTAATAATATTTATATATGACTCGTGCATGAGCCTAAGTAGGCCAAGTGTTGTTTCCATGCTTTGATACCAATTTGTAACATGCCCAACCCTTAAATACCCTTTTCTAGGGATGGGGCATCAAATATTTTCTCTTCCTGACTACCTCAAATCCTGATTCATGGATCTTTGCTGGTTACTACTCATCATGAGATTTCTAAAATCACACTAAAATCTGAGCTTGGGTTGGTAAGTTATGGCCTCCTGTAGATACCCATGGCGTTACTAGTTGGATTCTTCAGCGTTCGGCTGAACATACCATTTTATTAATCCCCGAAGTCCCGAGATCTCACCACGTGGCCCTAGCCATTCGACGATTGAAGTTCGGTGCTTTACACTGAATGTCCCTTTATTTCGGCGTTCGGCGGTCGGAAATCGACGTTTCAATGATCGACTATTGTCGTTGGACATATGACGTTCGATGGTCGACAATCTCCGTGAACATCCCTTTTTCCATACTATTCCCAAAACTTGTGAACTCCCAAAATATGGCCACATTGCCTTGGCCCTTCGACGGTCGACATTCAGAGTTTTATGTTGAAAGTTCCTATATTATACCATGCCCCACATCTACCAAACTCCCAAATTTATCCAAACTCCCAGAGTCCTGGTCACATCACCAACCATGTAGGCCAGGTGGGCTCGAACCAGAAACTGATACGTGGCGAGGAACAAGGGGTGACACATGTCCTCGATAGGGGGTAACAAGTGTTATTCTCTAACATGCATAATGGGTATGTGAATCATCCAAAACTGGGTGAAACATGGCACGTGTAATGCGGGTCCACGTCACATCGAATGATGTCATCAAGCCACATCATCATAGAATGATAACCGCTCAGTCCTTCAATATAACGGTCTGTAAGATTCCATGTAGATCCATAGATCTATGGTTCTCATTACTTCGCAGATCCAGGCTTCGTAGCTTGCCAACTCCTCACATCGCGAATTCCCCGAAGAGATAAGTCTTTGGTGCCAACTGTCCTCATCCTACCAACAATCGAGATTCACTTCGATGCTTGCGACTTTGGCAGTTTCATACTTCGTAAACTCTTGGCTAGGTTCCTCTGGAGTATAAAGTCTCTGGACTATGGGATCACTTGCCACATACCCACTCATCCAATGCTCCTAGTTCAATGGTAAACACTTGAAGAGGAACAAGTAGGGCCCACATGTCGTTCCACGATGTGTTATCAGTTAGTTGGGCAGTCAAAGGTGGCTCCCTTAGATCGATGACTGATAGGGAATCCAAAGGATCCGAACATCGAATGTCCACATCACTTCGACAGTTCGACATTCAGGTGTTCGACGTGTATCTTACGGCTTTCCCTCTAGACCATGTCGGATCTATCACCACGTGTACCTAGTATCTACGACCAGGATTTACTCTGGCTTGTAGACCTTCAAGGGAAACTCGCGCGTTTCTAAATTTATGAATACCTAAACTCTCGGATAACTGTTGATATGTGGACACATGTCCCTCCATTATCAATGATCTAGATTAACTCCGCGACTTTGACATTCAAGAGTTTTGGTGTTAGACCACTCCTATTCCCCCAAAGTAGAACTTCGTCGAAGTGTTTAACACTTTCGTTCCTACGCCCGATCTAATAACTAATAGAGGTCTACCTTATATCCCTAGATCGACGACCCTCATCGATTCACAAGTCCCAAAGTTGTGAAACCGAAAGAGCTAGCTCCTTTTAGACTAGCACAAGGTTCCTAGGCCCTGGTCACATGGGTCCTTTGGAAAATCTAATAGGCTAGGTGCAAATATTATTTGCAACAAATGGGATAAGGACACGGGCTTGAGCCCTCTGTCAGATGGGTGGTTAGTCTGAAGGAAAAATGCCCTTCTCCCATAGACTTGAACTTGAACTTCCCACTAAGGTAAAATTTAAAGGGTTGGCAGTACTTTGACATTTCTGTCAATCCTACCCCATCTCTCCTGTGGATTCACATCTCATAACTATCTAGAAGAAAAATTGAGATACATTTAAAGCCATGAAATATAGAATATATAGAAGCAAAAGAGCCTATCTAATAACTTGTTCAAATACTGTAAGATTTAACCATAAACAAATACACTCAAACATCACATACAATATATTACACAAAGCATGAAAATATTTATCAGAACTGGAAAATGTGAAGCAACTACTAAAAGGGGTGTCCATTTCCTCCTAACCATAGGAACTGTCACTCCTGACAGATTTACCACTGCCACCCCTGAGCTAGACCATGGTACTCTGAGAGAGATTATTTCTCCTTGATCCACAACAGTCAGGGACATAGGTTACTCTCCTCCTCCCACAGGAACTTGGAAATTGGTTTTCTCTATTCCAAGCAAGGAGGTCTGCACGAGTACTTCCTGAGTCACTCACCAGCCTCGTTTATCATCTTGTATCGAGCTTACTGGTCAACATTTTCCCCTCCACTCTAGAGTCGAATTATTCTTCCCTTTTCTTCTCGGGAGAGTGTTTTCTCTACTCTCCTATATTTCATATTTATCTCTATCCCCAAATTACCTCCTTTATTTCCTTCTTCAACAAGGTTGTGTGGGTCTGAATCCCCATTCATGGTCAGGCCTGGAATCCTTACAGATGGGTAGCCCGCCCCATATCCTCATTAACTCTTGAGGATGGCCTTCCAAATACCATCTTGACTGGTAATTCATTTATGGGTTAGAGGACTGTTGATCGATTACACCTAGTAGGTACTAGTTTGGTGAGGGTCATCTCAACCATTCTTGGTTTCCCCTCACCATATCTCTCATAGCATCCATGGTATATCTTGGAAAACTTCCTCCCTTTCAACAGTTGTGCAACACATATTCAAATTCTATTAATAAAAAAATTTCATACATTGACTCTTTTATACAAAGGTTCATCAAATCAAACATTCAAACATATTTAGTCTGCCATAGTCTCTTGGTTAGTTATAGTTATAATTGCAAACTGGGGGAAACAAGGGAATTACTATATTGTATAGCAACCCTGTTGTGTCCATTTTGTCACTTAAGTGAGAAAAACAAGGGCACTTGCATGCCTAGTTGGGCCTGCTAGATAAGACAAAGGTTAGTGCACGATTTAAAAAAACCAAGCACATGAAATAAACAAGTAAACAAACGAAAACAACTAAGGAAATAAAACTAGAATTCATAAGAAACTTTTAGAACCATAAATAATAAACCAATGGCCAAGATTATGCCACCAATGGATAACTATATTAGTTATCAAAACACCATAGAGAAATGAGGACTTATGAGTCCCCTCTTCCTCCTTGGGAGGGCTCTTGAGTTCCCTAATGGAGAGCTCTTCTTACAATGGTAGAAAAGAAAGAAAATGGTGAAGAAATAAATACCTATTCCCTCAAGAGGTGAGTGGAATGGCCTATCGGAATGTTGATAGAATGCTCCAAGGAGAAAAGAGGATTCTCAAGGGAGGATTGAGGCAGCATAACAATACTATGAAAATATTAATTTCTTAGTGCATCCATGGCCTCAATTTATAGCATTTCTTCAAGAAATTATTCAAATGGTTCTTAGTGTGAACAAGGGGCCCTTTAGGGCACCCTTTGGTCCTTGACCAACCCCCCATTCGGATTTAGCTCAGATATGAGGGTAAAATCAATTTGGGAGATGGTCCATAAGTGGTTGAGGGGCTAGAAAGAACCATAAATGTGCCATTAACAGGAGCACACAACGTTTCTCGTACACAGTCCCGCATATGACGCATTATGCTCTCTACGAGATTCTTTGGCCCATGCACTCTGCACACACTTCCTTTAGTGAGTTAGCGCATGTCAATTTTTTCCCAATTGTATAGTTTTTTTCCTTTTGAAATGCATTTTGGTGCTGCAGGTGAACTAATAGTTGTTTGGCATTGCTTTATTTCTGTAACCATTTGCATGCAATGTTGCAGACGAAATTCCAGTGATAATAGATGCCCCCTAATGTGTGAGGTTAGGAGCATACGTATAGATGAAATACATCAATGTTTCTTCTACTGAGAGTTCCATTGTAATGAAGAGTGCTGAGAGGAACTACAAGAGTGATCCATTGGAGGGAGAGGGGAAACTGTGGGACCCAAACCTTTCTTTAGGGAGAAAAAATAAAATTTCTATAAAAACGAGGCATGCATGCCCCATGCTCATGTCATGTAACTCAAAATGTAAGACAATAACTGAAGTTGTATGCTGATGTAGATAACTGTAGCACTCTCTGGGGCAATTTCATAATGATAGATGACAATTCTGAATGGTGAACATACTCTGAAAAGAGGCAAGGAAGCGTATAAGAAGTGTCGATGACTCGTAGGCATTGATGGCCTAACAAATTCAGAGGTCGTCAGATGGTATAAAAAAAAATGCAATAGTCACATAGTAAAACCCACCGTAACATGAGATTTTGCTGAAGTCGAATGTTATGGGGGTCAATAGAATCAGAGAGGAATGATGGTTCTCTCTATGCCGTCCGAGACTCCTCATTGTAAAGGTAATGAGAGTCAAGATACTATCTCCCTTTTGGAAACTATGCTGATGTCGACAAAAAAGGATATGTGATGCCAAGAAGCAAAGGGCTTCATGAAATCCATGAGATAAGATCAGGAACTGATAGGGAACATGAATGAAGTCAATATGCGGTGAGACTCAAGACTTCCCTTGGTTGGGGGTGTTGAAACAAAGTTTTTTTTTCTTCTCTAAATCCAAATCTCCTTTTTCTCTAGTTATGGAGCCACCCTTAGTTCTAAAAAAGGGGTCAAAAGGTATTTTGGGATTTTCAGATTTCGGGGTTCGACTATTCACAAAGTATATTTTTAATGACAACCCCAAAGTCTCGGTACCGAAGTCTCGAAAAGTGATTTTTTAAAAGGAATTGAATAGATTTTAAAGTAATAATTAAAAACGTTAACGACCTTCTAAGCCTTTCACATGTTATTTTTCGGCCATCTCAACTGAAGAATCATTTCAAATGTCCCGACGCGCTTTTCACGAAATACCTTTTAATCATGATTAATTAAGGTTTAAAACATACTTAACAGATTGTTAATCAGTCACAATTCAGGAAATCAAAGAGTCGACCTTGAGTCTCCTTAAACCCCAATTTTTGAAATCGCAAAGTTCTTAAAAGCTAATGCTATGTTTATTAAGAAGTAAGAAGGTTTAATGATAATAAATCCCATCGCGATTTCACGATTCGGGATTTCTTGTGTTAAAGAGCCGTCGGAGTCCCGATACTCCAGTCCACGAAAAGTAAAGACTAACCCCTGATCACGATTAATTAAAGGGTTAAAATAAGTGATTAACCCCTAAACAAATCCCATCGCGGTTTCGCGATTTGGGATTTACTTGTGTCATGCCTCTCAGGGACATGATACTCGAAACTCCGAAACACGAAGTCACGAAAAAATTAAGCGCTTAAACATAATTAACTTAATTTTAAAACAAGCATTAAGGGTATTAAGTAACTTTTCGCGTTTCGATGAGATTCCTTTCGAAATCCCAGTTTTGAATTGCCGATATGCGACAATATATATAACGGATTAATGAGATATTTTTAACATTAAGTGCATATCTCCAGGCGTACCATCCCCATTAAATATTTTAATTTTTTATCGCCTGTATCGGTACGCTAAGTTTAAGACAGGTTAAAGGTTAATAAAGGTTTGTTATGTTGAATTTCATTCTTACTTTCAGACTAGAAGCGAGTTATACTAAGAAAAACTCACACATTTTTCTCTGCAACATGTTTTCATTTTAGAACAAACGTCATGGTACCCAGAAAATCTCCTAAGACGAGTGAGGAGGCAGGTGAAAGCTCGAATCTGGATGGAGATGTTATATCCGACACTATGCCGCATGCTATGGATTCAGTCAAATCATGGAAGCATATTTTTGAAACTTTAGACTATGATATTAGGAATTGCCCCGATGATTTTTGAA
The DNA here is from genome assembly GCA_010110895.2 of Picea sitchensis. Classification (NCBI taxonomy): domain Eukaryota; kingdom Viridiplantae; phylum Streptophyta; class Pinopsida; order Pinales; family Pinaceae; genus Picea; species Picea sitchensis. The sequence continues at coordinate 5,575 of SNQJ01S0085756.1, read as the reverse complement.
ATGAAAGGACTAAAAATAAACTCAGAGACATAGCAGAGTCTAAGCTTCACAAAGTAGCCACACGGTCAAGACTCATGCCATACAACGACATGATAAGTTGGGCTTTAGAGAAAACCGACATTCATACGAGGAGCATTCTAAACAACCAAGGGGTCGTTGTCGGCTTGTTCAGACCCGAGCATATCCAAGTAATGTATAAACTACCCCCTACTTCTAAATACATTTATAATGCCGAATTGGTAGCAAAATTTCAAAGAAAGGAGTGTACAAAATTCGACCAAACATATCCGGCTATAATCAAAGAATGGTGGGGAATTCTAGCGAGATTTAGAGATGATACCCATGGTAGTTATGCCACAACCCCATTAAACAAATACATGGTTTATATAGCTTTGATGCTATGTAGAATTTTCGGGAAGAAAAACCCTACCCATTTCCTTGCAGAATGGGTGCCACTTATACACTGTTGTTGGGAAAAATACCCTACGGACTAGAAAACTAGGGTCAGACTTGCATGCAGATTTTGACCGTAAAGAAATTACTTTTTAACCTACAACCCAAAACTTAAACCCCTCTTTCAAAATACATGCATGGAAAGGAACTACTAAC
>SNQJ01S0085755.1:85395-101737 GCA_010110895.2 Picea sitchensis | reverse complement strand
TCACCTATGTTCTCATACCTGGTCAATAGTATGAACTGCTCAACTTTGCAAACGTTTTATCATGGTCGAAATGTCCAGCCAATCCTCCACTATGCTTCTCCTTGAGAAGAATGTCCCTCATTGAGCATCTTGGTATGCACAATTGATTTCATCTGAACAATAATCCTTCCTGAACCATATAATATATCCACTAACTTGTATCTCCCAATAAAGGGCTTGTACATGCTTCATAGGCCTCCTTGAAATCTGCATCATCATGATACATGTACTTAAGGTGTTCAAACCCCAAGGTCTTCACCTAGAATTCCTGCATGATCAAACATCTCCTGCTTAACTCATCAACAACCTTGTTAGCATTCCCAACAATATGTTTTATGACAAAAGTAAAATTGTGCATAGATTCAACCCATTTTGCATGCCTCTGATTCAGTTTTTCCTGACTGGTTATGAATTGTAAATCTTGGTTATCGCTATACAAGACAAACTCTTGCGGGACAAGATAATGCCTCCATTTATTCAATGCTTGAATTATGGCATAGAACTACTTGTCATATGTGGATTATTTCTTCTTAGTCTCATTCAGCTTCTCGTTGAAATAGGAAATAGGTTTGTTATCCTGTCTCAAAAATGCTCCTATTACAACTCCACTTGCATCACATCTTACCTGAATGTCTTCTCAAAATTCGACAAGATCAGAATTGGTCGTTTTGTTATCTTCTCCTTCAGTATATTGAAGCTCCTTTCAACCTCCTCTGTCCATTTAAAGGAATTGTGCCTCTTCTTCACTGTATCCATCATTTGCGCACAATTTCCACTGAAGTCTCTAATGAAATTCCTATAGAAGCTCACTAGTCCATGGAATCTCCTTACCTCGAACATGCTTCTTGGTGACATCCATTCTCTTATTGCTTTCACCTTCTCTAGATCCAGCTTCAGTTCATTCGAAGAGACCAAGAAACCCAAATAAATGAGTTATGTCTTCATAAAATAGGACTTCTTCAAATTGATTAGCAGTTTCTCCCACTGTAGCCTCCTCATTACTAGCGTTAGGTGACTCAAATGCTCCTCTTTAGTCCCGCTAAAGATCAATATATCATTCAGATATACAACCATGAACTTTCTAATGAAATATTTTAGAATTTCATTCATCAACCCTATAAAAGTACTCGGGGCATTTGTTAAGCCAAATGGCATAACCATCCACTCATATAGACCTTCGTTTGTCTTAAAGGATGTTTTTCGTTCATCACCTTCACTCATCCTGATCTGGTGATATCCACTTTTCAGATCTATCTTAGAAATGAATTTTTCTCCACTTAAGAAATCCATTAAATCATCCATTCTTGGTAAAGGAAATCTATACCTGATGGTGATATTGTTGATGGCTCTCGATTCTGTGCACATTCTACATTCTCCATATTTATTTTGGCTCAACACAGTTGGTACTTCACATGGGCTCAAAGTTTCTCTGACCAAACCTTTGTCTAGAAATTCTTGGACTTGGTTCTTCACCTCCTCATTCTCTCGAGGTGTTAATCTGTACGTTGCTTTGTTCAGCAGACTTGCCCCTGGTATAAAATCGATACAACGGTTGATACTCCTGATGGGCGGTAATGAGTCTGGCAGTTCTTCTACCACTATATCAACAAAATTATTCAGCAGCTCCTGAACTTCTTTAGGAAAATCATCCATTGATGTACTCGTAAGGATGACTCTGGGCTTCCTCACCACAACGAACTGCATCTCTTTTTCTTCCTTGACTTCTTTCAGGATTTCCTTCCCACTCATGAGAAGTATGCTTGTGATGGCTTCCTCCTTTATTCTCTTCTCCTCCATTGGAAACAACATATGCGTCCTACCTTTCTTCTCTAATGTATATGTGTTTTTCCTCCCATCATGAATGACATTTATGTCAATATTCCATGGTATTCCCAAAATAACATGGCATATGTCCATGGGGATTACATCACACAGGATTTCATCTTTATAGCCTCTTATCTTCATTTCAACCAGGCATTGTTTAGTAATCATTACCTAGTGTCCTTTTTGCAACCATGATACCTTGTATGGCTTTGGATGTGTAGTTGTCTTCAGCTCCAATTTCTCCACAATCTCTATGGATACTAGGTTGTCAGTGCTCCCACTGTCAATGATCACCTTGCATACTTTGTCCTTAGTATTGTAAGTTGTCCCGAAGAGACTGTTTCTCTGTACTGGTCTTTCAATTTCTGCCTCTGGTTTCAAGAGAAATTTTCTCAACATTAGGGATGCTCCATCTTCTGCTCCTTCTTCTTCAATATTTCTTCGCTAGGCTTCTGAGATGTGAGCTTCTCCTGCTTTCTTCTTCTTCTCAAGACATTCCCAAGACATGTGTCATGTCTTTCCACAGGAATAACATCTTACTCCTCCTCTACCTCTTCCTCTAAAAGAGTTTATTCCACTACCCTGTCTTTCCCTGGAACTTCCTCGTTCTTCTGAGTGATTGTGTGGTTTCTCAGCCTCATCCCTAGACTGATGTGCTCTGTCGCAGTTAAATCCCTTTCTTTTTCTTGGGACCGAGCTTTTACCTCTTCCTCGCTGAATTTGTTTTCTGGTCAGCTTCTCCTCTGCCTTCAGCGCAAACTGATAAGCATCCTCCATGGTTCTGACTAATGTCATGTTGAGCTCATCATGGATCTCATATCTCAATACATTTATATATTTGGTGACTTTCTCTTCATCTCTCTCCCATTGTCCATTTCTGATGTTAAGCCAGTAGAACTCCTCAGTGTACTCCTTAACTATCATCCCTTTTTGTCTCAGGTTTTACATCTTCCTGAACAACTTTATCCGATAATATTTGGGAATGAACTTAGCCTTAGCTTGGCTACCATTCTATCCCAACTCTTTATCCTCTATTTTCCTTTACTTCTTTTCTCAGCATGTAGTTCATCGCACCATAGCGTTGCATGTCCTTTTAACCTGGTGGCTACGTTCTTCACCTTCTTCTCCTCATTGACATATTCATAATCAAAGTGTCTATCCATGGATCTTATCCAATACAATAGTTCTTCATCATCTAGGTTTCCCTCATACATGGGAACCTCTATCTTAGCTCTGCCTCCCAGTCTGGCAACTTCTTTCAGCGAACATTCCTCTAGAGCATCTTCTCCTGCAGTTTCTTCAACTTCAACCTCTTCACTTTCTTCTTCACTGACGTCTCCAGCGTCAGGTGCTCTTCTCTGTGCTGCTTCCATTGTTTCCAATCTAGCGCAAATTTCTCGCATCTCCCTCTCTACAACACGGTTGGCTAAAGGTGCCTCTCATCTCCTTGGCGACATTGTTTTGACTTCTTGTCACACACTGAGTTCAACTCCGAGTTCTTTATCTCTTCCTCTTTCTCTTTTGCCTAAAGTCTATAGATGAAGAACAATCATCTCTAATACCACCTGATGTAGAGCCCCTATCCCTCCTAAGGGCTGCGTGACCTCCCGATCAGGATCTTCTGATTTAAGAATTGAAATGGCTCTTCTAGTTCCAAAGTGGAACCTCCCTCTTCTAGTCCACAGGTCCTTATATGAGTTTTTCCCATGCAAACCAACATTAGACGCAAAACCCTACTCCACATGACCATAAGCAAGACCACGGGCCTATACTGAAAGGCACGTCGTATTTCACGACCCCGAGCTTTCCAATACAATGAGTCCTTGGCTCCTCCAAGTCCCGATCGTCGAAATCACGATGGCGCAAGATCTACAACTCCGATCTCCCCTTGGTCGATGACTATGATTATTTCAACATTTCGCGACTTCACACCTTGCGAAGTATGTTCGCTTCTCCTCCCGATTGCCAATATGCCGAAAAACTCCCCATCGTAGATAGACGACTCTAAGCCTCTGAAGATCCGACGGTCTAGATCCTTTCAGAATTTTGTGGGTCAAGAGTCTCAGCTCTTACCCTTCGTATCCCCGATCACTGAAATCGTGAAAAGGAGCCAATGACCCAGATCTATTGGGGTCACATGGTTTTTATTCCTCTTGGGGTTCAAGCGTTGAAAGCTCTCTCCACTGACATGTTCAAAAGTCCTCTTGGGTCTTTCCTCCTAAGCATACGCAATGTTTAAATTTGTGTTCCTGCCTCATGTCAGATGGTCATTGACTCTCACCGAGATCTAACGGTCAACAATGCTCCTCCTCCTGAGCCTTTTAGTCTTTCAAACTTAGAAGAGTTTTCTAAGTCCCTGAATATTTATATCTTCACTCCTCCTGGATCTCGATAACACTTTCCCAGAGTCTTATTCCTCTTGAGCTTCATCTATTTCAAACTTCGATTTACTACGCACTCCTTGCGTCTAAGGGATTTCAATAACTTAGATCCATGAAATTTCTCGCAGAGAAATTCCTCCTGATTTCCTTGCATTCCTCTCTGGCTCAATGCACACCTTGCAGAGCTTCAAATGAAGAGAAACAATTGAAACTAGAACACTAACATGCACAGTTCCATTCACTTGTTCATGAAAATAGAAACAACAGGAAAACACACACAGTCCACACACTAGTGACCAAATGGCTACAAAATACATTCAAAATTGCAGTAACCCAAAAACGGAGATCTCCTGCTAACTCGTATTTCTCTTACATCTAATTTCTCTCTGTATTGCAACTCTCCCAACTGGGCGTACCAACTTCTACTTAACTCAAAATGATTTCTAGGGTTTCCCCTGACTACTTGCCTACTCTAAAATTCATCCTAGGCTATCTTAGTCCAGTCACATTCTAGAGCCGTAGTGGAAACTCTTTCTCTATTTACGATTCTCAAAACGTGCCTCAAAGGGTAAAATTTGGCACTAGTTCAAGTGTGCCTCCAAAGGTAAATTATGGCGCTGAGTTAAGGGAGATTTCAAAATTGTCTGAAACTACCAACGTTGAAGTTCTAGAATAACTCTCATGTGCTGAGTGGTCCTGCCTCTGCGTGCTTGCCAATGATGCTCCTGCATCACACCACCTGGAGCGCCATGTGGCAGGACACACAAATCTGACACACGGTCCAATCAAGAGTGTGACATATTGATGCAGGAGAATCATCAGCAAACCTATGTGGAGAGACAACACAATGCCTTAGTGCGTCGTTGAATCATTTCATAATCTTAACCACTCGTGTTTCCTACAAATCTTTTTGAAATGATCGAAAATTGAAGAATATCAAATGCTTGGGATCCGAGTGATCACGAACGATCGGGGAGTTTCACTCCTAGTCTTGAATGTAACGGAAATTAAGTAACAATTATTTTTTTGTCGATTAGACAATTAGTCAGGGGGGGGACCATAGGAACCCTCTGAGATAAATAGAGGTTTTGTACGCCCGAATGAGGTTGTTGAAAGTTAGTAGGATAATGTTGTGATTTAGTTGTTGCTGAGTTTTTTTTATTGTTGTTGTTTTAACATAACTGTAGTCATTTACTTTTGGATGAATATAACAGAGGAAAATTGACCCAAATGCATGGTGTTTCTACTCTTTAAAATTCCATGTTATTTTTTTGTTTCATGAATGAATGAGTTATATTGTTGGATACATGAGACTTTGAAATGTTTAGATAAGTTTCAATTGTTCTCTTCATTGAGCTCATGCAAGATGTGCATACAATCTACAAGGAGTGCATTGATAGAGTCTGTTATGGCTTTGAATATCAGAATATATAAATGATAAATGTCCCTTTGTAAGGAGTGCAAAGAGACTACTGAAAGGTGTGCACAACCACTGCAAGAACCTAAGTATTGTGTGAGAACCTGTTGCAAGGAGTGCACAGATTCAAAAATCGACTAAGTGTTGAGAACGAGACTATGAAGCGCAAGGAGTGTGTAAAGAGATATCCTTTGAAGAAATCACTAAGTCTGGACTTCGTCAAAGATTTTGAGTTCGTAATTAGTGCATCAGAATCAAGATCAAGAGAGACAACGATCAAGAATCAACAGAGAGGAGGGATTCTATTGAAAGTTGCAAAGTGATGGATGAGATCTGTTTCAGAGGAAGTGAGATCGTCCCAGGCTGTCAGATTTGGGAAATGTTACGTGGTTGTTAATCATAGGTTCTTTCAAGGCTTCGTGGATCGGAGGATCTGAAGTATCGAGGAGATACAAATCCTAAAACCTAAAGTCCGAAGTAAATCTGGACTGTCAGATCTAGAAGGACGTGTGGCGGCAGATCGCAAACTCCAGATAAAATCACTTTGGTTTCAGTAGAGAATTGAAAATCCCGAAACCTGAAATCTGAAGTAAATCTGGACCGTTAGATCTAGAAGGACGTGTGGCGACAAATCACGAACTTCAGATAAACTCTTTTCGGTTTAATTTGAGATTTGAGATTCCTGAAACCCAAAGTCTAGAGTGAATCTGGACCGTCATATCCAGAGGGACACGTGGAATAAATCCATGCACTTCGATAGAAAGCGAAAGTTGAGAGTTGATATTTCTGAAGCCCGAAGACCCGAAATAATCGCAGTCGTCGATATGCATGAGACATACGTCAATGGATCGTGAGCTTTGGATAAAAGAAATTGGGGAAAGATAAATCTTGAGATTTGATACTTTCGAAGTCCAAAATATTGAAATGGTTATAGCTGTCAATTTGAGGAGGACACATGGCAGGAGATCTGTCATTGCGAAGAAAGGGAGATTTGAGAGTTGAAAAAATCAAAACCTGAATTGTGAAGTAAATCACGAGCATTGATTTCAATGGAGAAGATATAGACCATTGATCGATAGGTCCGACATGAGATCACAATATCAGCAGTCACACTGCATTGCGGGGAAAAAAGGTGCTCGGACTTTAAAATCTGAGAGCAAACCGCAATTGAAACCACGATATTGGAAAAGGGAGATGTGGCAGTTGGAGGTGAATTGCAGGGATAAAAGTGGTGTGGCCTCAAACCACTTTAGACCATTCCCACAATCACGTGTTTACAAAAGGACATATCCTAAGGTCACATATGGGAAAAGGTTAACGGAAGAGGAACTAGCACCTGGAACGTTACAGTCCAACAATGCGAAGTGAAATATTTTCGAGGTTCATAGAACCTACACCAAAAGACTGAAAGGGTCCTATGTTTAATCACCAAGGAGACCATTAAGGTTTCAGATAGCCAATCGGGCTTTGAGAATTGAAGATCCTTGACCGGGAGCCCACGCATCCCCAAGGGAGAATAGGGGGGTTAGCATCACAAATGTCACATTATAACTACATTTCTATATTACAAAGGCCCTTAAATCACTAACACGGGGCACATATCCCATGTTTCCATGTCATCCTTAGTGACGTCAGCAAGCCAAATCAGTCATAGCCAGATAGTACTAGCCATACTTCCCCATACCCGATAAATAAAGAAGGCCCCATACGGAAGGGACTATGCGCAGTCCATGAATGATGACTATGTGCATGCAGTGAACGACTATGTGAAAGGGAGGCTATGTGAGCGATACCATCACCACCAAGATAGATTTACAACAACACAAGTTATATACACTGCCCTTTCTCTATATCTCTACATAAATACATCGATATACATATAATATTGGCATTTCAACGTTTTAATATATGATACTGGCATCTTTGCGTTTCACTTTTCATTTCATTTGTAATATATCTGTTGGAGCTTACTCTATGGACTAAGGCTGAAGGGAAGCCATGCTATCACCAGAAAAACAAGATTTATTTCTTTGTCTGTACATATGAACTTGCATATCTACTTCGTGCACCCACTCCGAGACTTTGGGTTTCAAGCGATTTCACCTTAGCATACCCCATTTCTCCCGAACGTCGAACACCCGAACTTTCTTACCTTCCACTCTTGGCTTAACCCTACGGTATTGATCTGTCCTTTGCCAAATCCAACAGTAAACACTTCCCCCATGGATTTACGATGGAGATCCTCTTTGGGACTTTAGAACTTCAGGCTTCAACCCTTTCTTCTCTATCACACATAAAGTTCATCGAAGTTGCAAAGTCTGAAGTACTTAGGGGTTAACCTACATGAACGTTTCTCTAGATCTAATGGTTTTGAAGGATCCTCCTTCTCCCGAACTGATCCCATGGACCAACTTCAACCCTTGCGGTTCCAAACCCATGATTACTCTAGTCTCTTTTCTTTGCAATCATTCTTGAACCACTATACCTCTTGAGCTTAAAAACATGGCCAATGCCAATTCAACAGTCCCATCAACAAGTTACGTCACTTTGATAGTATGTACTTCAGGAAAACTAGTTTCTTACATCAGAAATCACCCGAACCATTGAAGGTCGAAGTTATCGCTAACCGTTGATCTAATTCAGAACTCAATCTAAGTTTTTTCCTTGGTTTATTATATTGTTTGTTTTCCACATAATTAAAAATGATAGCACAATTACTAAACCCTCATTTTCTTCTTTTGTAGGTTGTGCAAATCGAGGTAATCAGATGAAGGAAAAATCTTGCTCGAAAGGTATTCGAGTTGTAATCTATGAACGCATTACTTTGATTACCTATAGATTATGTGTATACTTCTTAGCACTATGTTTACAATACAAAATGATGTGGAATCTTTGATTGATGATACTACAATTGTAATATTTGAACAAGATTCACTTAAATATGACAGTTATTTTTGCAAGACACTTTGTAGTCTACTAAATCACTATCTTTATCTAGAAATAGATAATATAAAGGATATATTCACACTGTTATTTCTTTATCTAATTTTACATGTTATCAAATTGATGAGCACCCATTTAAGTTTATTCCTTATTACACCATTTTTCTACAGTGATTTCTATATACATATTTAAATGGAAATTCAATATATATGTACCACCATCACATTCCAAATAAAATATATATTCGGTATCCTTTAACTATACTAATCCATCATATTCCTAACAAATAAAAATCATAAACATACCATTAACAAGGAATGCAATCCAAGATACATATCTGAAACCTGATGATGGAATACAAATGGAATAGCCATGTTCCACCTAACCATAGAACATAAAAACCAATTTCACTTGTCCTTCTCACTCCCTAGCTTGACCATGAGTCCATAAGGGCAAATTGAAAGATCCTCCTTAGCTATAGTCACCATCCACATATCATAAATTCCTTTGCCTCACACTAATAGTGCTCATAACAACAAATAGTTCATTTTTCCCAACATCCATAGATCATAAATTCCTTTGCCTCACACTAACAATGGTCATAACAAAAAATAGTTTCTTTTCCCCAACATCCACAGATCAAAAAATCCTTTGTTGCACACTAACAGTGCTCATAACAACAAATAGTTTATTTTCTCCAACATACTAAGAAGTGTCCTGCCTCCACCATATGTTGTTTTTATATGCATCCTTGTGCCAAAGTCTTTCCTTCCCTCCTTGGGAAATTCACATATTTACAAATCGTTGATTTTTATGGGTTGCTAGTGGTCAAATTCCACATTTTCCACTTGTAAAAATCAGCCTTGAGGTAACTCAAACACGTTCCCCACTCATGGAGTCATGGTCAACTATTTTTAACATGGTTGTTCCATTTGTCTTTCAACATTTAATTTATTAAGAGTTTGTATTTCACATGTGCCAAATAAAAGAGGACAATTGGGCAAGTCAAWTTTTTTCCCAACAGTCATCAAATAATTAATTACAATAATAAAAAATTYRAATTTGRATTTTCCATAAATGGAAAATAATTTCCAAATCTGAATTTTCCAAAAATGGAAATTTATTTCAAATTTCACTTAGAATTTGATATTCTAAAATTTGAGGATATTACAAAAGGAATTTGGTGCTTCTAATGAATGTAATTCTTAAATACATATAAGAAAAAACTTTTTGTGGTTTTCTCCCGCTTTGGGTTTCCACGTAAAAACATTGGTTTACCATGTATGTGTATGATTGCTCATTTACTCTACAACTATTGGATGATAATGCTACATTGATATAACACTTGCATTTTTTTAATAAAATTGATTATTTCTCTATTAATGATTTACCGCCCCTCTCAGTAATCCAACAATTGGTTTCAGAGCCGGTTCCTTCAAGAATTAGTTTAACCACTCAAAGGTAGATCATGGAGAGAAACAACATGTATAAACATGGAATACCATAGTTTGATGGACATAAGTATGCATTATGGAGCAGAAGGATGAAAACATATATACAGTCACAGGGATTTGAAATTTGGCAATCTATAGTAGAAGGATACAAAGAACTAGTAGTTCCACCAACAAGTGAAAGAGAAATAAAACTCGGTCAAAATAATTCCAAAGCCACAAATGCACTTATGAATGGTCTTGGTGAATCGATATACACCAAAGTTATGTATTTTAAATCTGCAAAAGAGATTTGGGACAAACTTCAAAATATTTATGAAGGAGATTAAAAAGTCAAAGCAACAAAGCTTCAAACTTACAGAGGTCAGTTCGAACAACTAAAGATGAAGGAAGATGAGAATATTGTGACTTACTTCTTATGAGTTGATGAAATAGTAAATGCAATCATAGGATTGGGAGAATAAATTAAATAATTTGTAATTGTTCAAAAGGTACTAAGATATCTTCCAATGATATTTGATCCTAAGATATCAACACTATAAGAAAGAGCAGATATAGACTCAATAAGCATGGACGAACTACATGGAATTTTCATAGCATATGGAATGAGAACTGAACAGTAAAATAAAGATATAAAAGAAGCAGCTTTCAAAGCATCCAAAAGGTCAAAGAAAAAGGGAAAGAAAAAAGAAAAATAGCATAGAAGCAATAGTGACATCTCGGAAGATGATGAATAAATGGCCAATCTTATCAAGAGATTGAACAAGGGAACCAACAACAGATATAAAGTTAAGATTCCATTGATTTTTTTTAATTGTGATGGTATTGGTCATTTTTCTAAGAAATTTCCTCATAAGAAAAATAAGGGTAATGATGAAGATTACTCAAATAACAAACAAACATATAAAGGAAAAAGAACCACAAAGAAAGTTTTCAAGAAAAGCTTATGTGCCAAAGAAGACATCTCCTCATCAAATGAAGATGAAGTCAATGACAATGAGACATAAAGAGTTCTATTCGTGGTGGTAGAAGACTCTAATAAAGAAGACACCGAAGAAGAATATGAAGAGAGAAAATTTGACTACCGAGAAGAATTGTTGACTGTCATAGAAGTTATAAGAAGAGAAAAGAGGAAAAACAAGAAGCTACAAGAAGAACTAGACAAGAAGGAAGACACTCAAGAACTATAGCATATCATCATGGAATTGAAGGTTCAAACAGAAGAATATAAAAGAATTGAAGGATCCCTCAAATAATAGTTAGAATAAAGAGACAGGATCATCAAAAATTTGGAAGCAGAGATTGTCACATCGAGAAAGGATCTTGAAAATAAAAATATGCATAAAAACTCAAAAGATTTGGATGAAATTATCAGCAGTGAAAGGCCTAATCATGACAAGTCCGTACTTGGATACAATCATACAAAAAATGGATTAATCTCCGAATAAACATGACAAGAAACATATCGAAAAAGTTATGCAGAAGCAATCAAAGGGGATAGGAATACCTACAAGGAAGATTATAGGGACACTCCTCCACTGTGTAGATTCAGATTTTACAATCAACGACCAACATAAACAAATAGGTATCAGAAAGAAGAAGTATTCATAAGAGTAACTCCTTTCATAATTTCTTCAATTCCCATGTATCAAACTAATTTTTTGGGTTTATGTTATGCATGCAATAATTTTGGACATAAAGTTGTAAATTTCCAAGCTAATAGCAGGAAAATAAATGGTTATCTAAGAAGGCCTAGTGAAACACAGAGAAAAAAATACAACATGTTTGAATCGTTAAGCAATGAAGTGGAATTCTACAAGTGCAATAACTTTGGGCACATGACCAAAGATTGTAGAATGATAGTCCCTCCTAGACAACCACAACAAAACAACAACAGTCATAGACATGAGCCTCAGAAGAGAACGTGGATAAGAAATAAGTATCAATATTGAAATGAAGAATGCACACTCGCTCTACAAGATAAGCAGAAGAAGCGTGGTTTGTATGTTGATAGTGGTTGTTCAAAACACAAAGAAAAAGTGAACAAATACTAGGTCCTAGAGATCACAAGATTCAAAATAAAAAGAGATGAAGAAAATTCTAAAGAGAAAAGGAAATATGTCACATATATAAATATTTGGAAAATGATTGAAACAAAAAAAAGACATGTAAATAAGGAACAAGTTCAAGAGATTTTACTTTTATGCACTGTAGTGAAAGATGAATCCACTAACAAAAATAAAGAAGTCAGAGATCGAAGAGATGATGAATCTACTAATGAAGATGATCATGAATACACTTCAAAGAAGGAATTGTTCTGAGCCATCTGGCTTAGATACTCCCAAATAATATGAATAATAGATAGGGGGAGTCTATGCGGTAGCTGATACAAACCAGAGAACCATCCTTTGAGCAACTTGCATAATTTGAGTAGACATATTCACTGCATTTGGTTAGCAGAAGTACAATATGATAGATTAATCATTTGTAGTAGTAATTCATGATAGTACAGTGACATATAAGTCAAAATTATGGACAGTTGTGTAGCAGATTCTTGAACAATATGGATAGATATGGATGTGAAATCAACTTTTATGAATGGGTAACTTGAAGAAGAAGCCTACATTGAACAACTGGTTCCTAGATCATGGTACTCTAGACTGGATAAATATCTACAACAGACAGGGTTCAAAAAATAAAGTGCATACAACAACCTCTACATTAAGGTTAATCCATAAATTTTCAAAGGATATGCATAATGAATTTGAAATGAAATTACTCATAGAACTATCCTTCTTTATGGGTCTTTAGATACGTCAAAGAAAAGAAGGAATTTTTATTTCTCAAGCTAAGTATATCAGAGAAATGTTGAATAGGTTTGGAATTTAATATTGCAAACCAGTTACCACTCCTATGCTAACCAGTTGCAAGTTGAGGAAATATTATGATTCAAATTCTACAGACTAGAGGCAATACATGTCAATGATTGGTAGCTTACTATATGTGAAAACATCTAGACCAGATGTAATGCACGCAGTTGGATAGATGGCATGATTTCAAGCAACACCAAAGGAATCACATGTATTAGCAGTGAAGAGTATTTACAGATATATCCAAGGAATAAAAGAGTTTGTATTATGGTATCCAAAAGGAAAGGATCTCTCAATTATTTCCTACATGGATCTAGATTGACAAAGTTGCATTGATGACCGATGAAGCACCATTGGAGAAATGTTATACTTGGGTGAATGTTTAGTATCTTGCCTAAGAAAGAAACAATCATCGGTATCTTTATCTACATTTGAATTAGAGTATATTGCAGAAGCAAGATTTTGTACTCAGGTTCTATGGATGAAACAAACTTTGACAGATATACAAATTGAGTGTGATGAGCCCATTCCAATATATTGTGATAATACAAGCACCATCAGTATCGCAATGAACCTAGTGAAGCACTCTAAGACAGAGCACATTCAAATAAAGTATCACTTTCTAAGGGAACAGGTTGTAGAGCAGAACATCAGAGTTGAATATGTGGGAACAAAATAACAAGTGGCAGACATATTTACAAAACCGCTTCCAAGGGAATCCTTTGATTATTTTCACCAGAGACTCGGATTAATTTCTACTCCAAAATGAATGATTTTTAATGCTTATCTTATATGTCTTAGATTTACACGAGGAAGCACCATAAAGAGGACAATTTAGGTTGGGGGATCAGTTTCATAAATAGTTTAGTCAGGGGGAGTATCCCCAAGGAAATTTCAGTCAAGGGGAGTATCCCCGAGGACAATTCAGTTAGGGGGAGAAACCCCATATGGAAACATATCTTTTCCATTGATTATAAAGGGGGAGAGATTTGCTAGTTGGAAAGGTAAATGCTTGGAGAAAGAGCACAAAGGCATGGTTCCAGGGGGAGTGATGGTCACAAGGGGAGCATGAGTGATATGAATTTAGTATTGCATCAAAGTGTTGCCATCAATTCCAAAGGGGGATATTTTTTATTAATTTGGTTGGTTTTACTTGGTGTCAACCCTTGAAGAAAGTCCAATAGTGAATTCTGGTAGCACAAAGGTTTGGGTAATGGAACCAAGTTTCTTTCACGTATAATGGTATGGGTTTTAATATATTTTAAGGTAAAATTATCCTGGATGGATAATACATGTCATTCCATTTCCTTTGGTATGTGGAACATCACATAACTCCTCATGGTTAGAGAGTTATTGATCCGCCGGATCTTTTAATGACTTATGGTTGAGTTTTAATTTTGCATGCATTAATTAACCATTTGAGAAAACTTAGTGAAGAATGAGGAAAGAAGAGGAATTATACAGCCATATACATATGTGCAGATCTGAAATGCAACCAAAGAAAGCAAACCATAACACGCAGATTGATAACGGAGTTCGGCACAACTTTGCCTACGTCTCCGGGCCTTTTCTCTGTGAGGGAGGCTTCTTTATTTCTGTTCGAAAGCTCAAAAGTATATCTCTACAATTCCAAATGGCTATAAGACTGATCTGGTCATGTTCGACCTGATCTCTAGAACCATGCAAAGAAAACGACACGCAAAACGGACGTCCAGAACTCCTAGAAATGGTCCGACAGCGTCTCCTCCTCAATAACTTCTCTGCCTCAAACTGGCTTTGGCGTGGCTTCTCCTCAGCATCATTCTGTTATGAATACCCTTAAATATGCCCCCATGGCTTCAAACAAGCCTTGGTTATATATCTGGGAAAGTTAGTTGTCCATCTCCAACTTCCTCCACGAATTTAGGCTCCAAAACTGCCCAATGACTCCCAAAAATGGATAAAAACTATTAACAATGGGTTAATTAATCATAAAACCCAAAAATAGTTACAAAACCCACTTTTATAACTATATTATAGTTATATACGGGCACTAGCCCCCCATGTCTTGGTGTGCACACCTTTTACTGGTCATATGCATATTATATGGCCGAGCGCTAGCCCTTGGGCTATGCGCTGGCCCCCTCTGCACTCGGTTCTTGGTCGCATGGCTTTTGCATAGAACCGGGGGTCAACTTAACTCCACGCACATATGTGGTAACGGTTATAACAATAATATAACCATTGGTTAAATATTGAAACCGCGCGCCATTCTATTGGGTGTTGTGAAATGTAACATGGTCATATTGTGTAAATAAATACGACCGGGGATTTAACATATTCGGGGCTTTAAAAACCCCACGCACACAAAGCCGTATATCCACGGGTCACATCGCATGTAATAAAACCTTAGGTCGGGGCTAAGCCCTGGCCCGACCCCCCTTCCATTTCAAACAATAACCAACGTTAAATATTTTCGAAACCATGTAATAAATAAGAACCATCGTGTGTCCTATTGGCCTGACGGACTTTACAAAGGCGTTGCCAAAGGGGGAGGTCACCGGTTCGGATCCGGTCGACTCCAAAAACTTTTGAAGCCAAAACCAAATAGACAAATACTGGGGTGCCACGTGGCAGCCCGTGATTGGTCCACGTGGCACCTCTACATCGAACCGATGCATGCCACATGTCAACCGATGATTCGTTCACGTCATCCACCCAGAATATGTCACATGCCCATCGTTGATTCGCCCACGTCACTTGCCACGCATCACTGTCGTACACTCTGTCACCTGCCACATCATTCGAGCCATGTCATCGTATAGTCACCATGTCATATGTTGATTTCATCCATGCCACGTCATCATACGGTCGCCACGTCATATGTTGACGTCATCCGTGCCACGTGTCACCCTTCCAGTGGTGACATGTGTCACCTTCGGATTGGTCCAGCCATATGCCCAAAAAGAAAATATACCTGACACGTGTCACTACCCGAGGTTACCATGTGTCACCTATACGTACCTATCATGTTTCGTCTGTACAGACCTGCCAAGTCAGCGTCCGTACGGACTGCATAGTCAGCAAAAAAAAAAAATTGCATGTTTGACTTTACAGACAGAATGCGATATCTTCTCCATACGGACTCCGTTTGACAAAGTAAATATATCACCAGAATCAGGAAGACGAGATGGACGCAATGGTGTTGGTTTTGTCAGATTCTGAGCACTTTCATTTTTTATCATTTTTCAAGCCCTGTCAGGCTTCTGAATCCAATTTCGGATCACACCTCCCGACAATAACACCTTTTGGTCCCCAAAAGGTTACTAACCACTCAACAAGCTCGGGATAGGCCACTCGACTTGCTCTTTGTCTCTGAACGAAAATGATTACATTAATGGAAGCAAAACACACTGAAGTTGAGACATCCACTTCTGG
>SNQJ01S0085755.1:55155-70230 GCA_010110895.2 Picea sitchensis | reverse complement strand
ATAATATTCACAATCTATCTTGACAAAGGCAAAACTCAAAACCACTCTAACCAAGCTAATAATTCCAAGCCAAATCCAACTTAGCCAAAGCTAAATTTCTCCATGAGAGCTCCTCTCCTTTTATAAGTTGAAGAGGATAAGGTGAGGAGGTTAGGATGATCCCACTAAATCATGAAAGCGAGTAAGATCCAAACCATTCGGATGCCACCTCACCATGGAAGTTTCTCCTTGTAAAAGATTCGAGAAAACATTCATTTTTCCCAAGTGTAAGCATTCTTGCACCCTGCCTATAGAGCAACCCGTGAACCTCTCACAACCCAGCTATGGTGCAACCTACGAGAATCAAGCATTCTCGCACCCTAGACATAGTGCAGCCTGCGAACTTCCTTTTTTATAGGGTTTTCACAAAGGAAAATGCAGCTTCTTTTCTCAGGAAAAGTTGTTCTCCCTTCTATCTTCAGGAACTCAGGCCACTGACCCCTCTGAAGGTAACAGATAGGTTTACATCATTAACGGTCATAGGGATGATGAAAATAATGTGTAACAACCTTATACACTACGAGGAGAAACGCCTACATTGACTGAGTAGAAACAAGAATGAACCTTATATTTCTTCCTTCTTCCCTTGTGCTTTCTTTTATTTAGGCCATTCTCCGAAAAGATGATCAAATTTGAATTCAAGCCTTCTTAGACGATTCCCAAAATCTCCATGAACATTAGCAATATATTTGAACTAGGCATTTGAGTCGTTTGTGAGTTCCTCGTGTAGCCTGATGAGATCCTGGTCAAGGAGCTCACATATTCTTGCTTCAGATTTATCCAGATTCAACATGTTCCTTGCTTGATCCCTGACCAAGTCCTTCAACCTTTTGAGCTCCGTCTGCAACTCTTCCATCCTTTCCTCCAGGTTTAGACCGGTATTAGATCTAGAAGACATTGATTCCATTTGTGAAATCTTAGAGCTCTCAATGACCAGATTGCTTCCTAATTTTTCCCTTGACTGAACGCTCTTGCATTCCTGAATATATAGGCCAAAGAAATAGCCTTTGCATGCACAGTATCCTCGTGAATCTTAGCGGCCTTGCTGAGATGATGGTCTGCACCTCGGTATGGTCCTCCCATCCTCCTTCCCTAACTCCGATTGGTAGAATTGTTGAAAATTCCAGGTGTTGGTACTTTCTAGAAGATCGATCCTTTGATTCAGGTCTCTGCCTATAGAGGTTTGACTGACTGTTCTGACTTTCCTTTTCCATTGTATCTATTGAGTATCCAGCCTACCCATTCAGGATCCTCCGATTCTAGGGGATGAGTGTAAGTGTTTCAACCCCATTCACTGTCAGTGCACCCTTGCTCATGAGCACTTCTTTATTTGCTTCAATGTTTGGCTAAGTGTTTAGCCCCCGTAAGATGTGAAAGAAGTTGGCCTCCCTGAAACTATTCAATAGAAGAGTTAGTTTCCTAAGAATTTGTCATAGTTAGATATGATTTGGCCTCCTTTGCATATTTAGAGCCAGTATAATTACCATGGAATCTCCAAAGACCACCAGGTTTTGAATGTTCTTGACATAAGCTAGCCTAAGACCCTGCCAGAGGGAAAGAGCCTCTGCCCTATTGTTAGAATCATGGCCCATTCCCCATGAGAAGGACACCTCCAACAGGCCAAAAGGACCCAGGAGGATACCTCCCCCACCTATCGCTCCTGGGTTTCCTTTCGAAGTACCATAAAAAAAAACTATCTTTTTCCAGTGTAGACCTCCATTTTATGAAGTATTGTTCTTCCAACCTTACTTCCCAGCTTGCTCTCGAGACTGGCTTGGTGGCTATTATGTGTTGATGGTTTGGGAATAACTCCTTAAGCCAATGGTATTCATATGGTTCCAAAGTATATTCATTTCGAAGCATGGCCTGAGAATCTAGTGCCTCAATCAGTAGTGCCTTGGCTTTGGTTGCCACCTGGGTTGGATTGCAGTTTTTCTCACGGAAAATCCTGTTGTTTCTTTCCAACCAGATTTTCCACATTACAAATTTAGGAAGCCAGATCCAACTAGTTTTGAGAAGGTCCTTTTGTCTCGGAGATAACAAGGAGTGATTCTCCCAGCTTCTTAGGAGATCAGATACATTCGAGGGTCGAGAGAATTGATCTGTTCCAAGCTTCACGACAATATCCCAGACCTCTTTTGCATAGGGGCAAGTGAGTAGCAGGTGATCTGTGGTTTATTCCTCAATCATGCAAAGACGACATCTTGAAGGGCCTTTCCAACCTCTTCTTCTTAGATTTTCACTTTTCAAAATGATTTTTTGGGCCATCGTCCAAGTGAACATGTCTATTTTGGGAATCGATTTGTAGGACTAGATTGTCTTCCACGACGTTGGATCAAGAGGAACGTGTGGAATTGCTTGTAGAAACTTGTAGCCTGTGGGTGCAGAGTATTTTCTAGTGGATTTTCCCCAACCTATTTTGTTCTTGGCTGAGGATTTAAGGGGTGATTTCCCTTGGAGTTCCTTACGAAGAATTCTGGCTTCATTTTCAATTATTTTTGGGTAGTTTCCCAGGTCCCAATATTTCCAACTACCTTCCTCGTATTCTTCCCAGCGAGAGATGTCCTAGAGAGTGAGTTGGCTTTTGGAGTGGAGCCATATTTTTATATTTCCCAAGCCTTCCTGGTGATCCATCGGTGGCTCCCCTAGGATTGAGTCCTCCCAGACCCTTATGCATTTCCCATTTCTAGGAATCCAAGTCAGATTGGATTTGAAGAGAACTAAGGCCCTGAAACACAACGTGAAAATTGGCGAGCCTCTAAGGACTTTCAAAGGGAGATCCAAGCATTTGATATGATTCCCAAGGAAGTATTGTTTCCACATAACTTCCTTTCTCCAGGAGGGTTTGTCGGAGATTAATTTCCACAGAAGTTTGGCCCCCAAACCCACGTTTTGGGTAGCAATGTCTCGGATTTGTAGGTCGCCTTCTAGAATCGGCTTCTTCTTTTTTTCCATCTTACTAAATGGAGCTTCCTCTCGTTTTCCTTTCCACCTTCCCATGAAAATATTCTAATAAAGGCATATGTTTTGATAATGATGGATTTTGGCGGAAGGAGGATTGCATTTTTATAAATAGGGAGACTAGTTAGGACAGATTTCAGCAGAACCACTTTCCCTGCGAGATTTAACCATGTAGCTCCCCATGCTTGGATGCAGAGCTTTAGAATGTCTAGAAAGGGAAGCCAATGGGACAAATTGGGGGCATATTTGAAAATTTCAATTTCCAAGTACTTGAACGAATCCCAGGTCACTGAGCCTTCTATTTCTAAATCTATGGTGATTTCAAGCATCTCTCGTGCTGAGCAATTCCAACCATAGACTTTGATTTTTTGGTAATTGATTTTGCTACCTGAGACTTCTTTGTACCAGTCGAGTTCCTGCATAAAAATCCTCTCTGAGAGGACACTGGCTCCTTCAAGAAGAAGGGTGTCATCTGCAAACTGCGTGCAGTTGATGTCTTTGACATTTGTCACCATTCTGAGTTCTGGTAGGGAAGGGATCTGCTGACAATATTCCAACTAGAAGCTTAGAATTGATGCTTGGATGGCATATAGAAGAGGATACAATAGACACCCTTGCCTCAATCCGTTCGAAGCTTGGAAGTACTTTGTTGATCAACCATTCACCAACGGGGAGATCCAAGGAGAGGATATACAAGCTTTAACCCAATTTATGAACTTTTGCGAAAAAACCCATTTTTTCCATTATTTTGAAAAGGAAATCATGTCTAACTCTATCAAAAGCATTGTCTAAGTCTAGCTTAATAACCATACCTTTTTCTTTGCGCTAGAAGCTCGAATGGATTGCTTCTTGGACCAGCACTATGTTGTCCAAAATTTGGCGCCCTTTGATAAAGCCCCCTTGGTTTTCTGGGATGATCCCTGTAGAATTTTCTTGAGCCTATTGACAATCATTTTGGAGACCAATTTGTATATTGTTTTGCAGAGGGAGATTGGATGGAATCTACTGAAGTTTCTCACCGCTTTTCTTTTGGGATCAACGCTAAGAAAGATGAGTTTGTGCTCCCCCCGATTTTGAGACTGTTTTGGGATTTCCGGACCATTCTTAGTAGATCATCCTTGATGGTTGTCCAATAGGATTTGTATTAGCGAGTTGTGAAGCCGTCGGACCCAGGGGCCTTATCAACTTCTATGTGATCTAGTGCTTTATTGAGCTCTTGCAATTGTATTGGAGTTGTTAGACTCAAATTTTCCTCATTCTGCACTAGCTGGGGGATTAGAGACAAGGGATAGGAGTTGGGATGAATGTGAGCCTCAAATGGAGCCGAGTAAAGGTCTTTGAAGAATTCATGTGCGACTTTCTTTATGCCTTCAAAATATTTTATCTCTTTCCCCTGAAATTGGATTTCATTGACCACTTTAAAGTGATTTTGAGCTTCCGCTTGCTTGTGGAAATAACTCGTGTTCTTGTCTCCATCTTGAAGCCAGAGACTTATGGATTTCTGGCACCGATATTCTTCATCCTCTTTGCATGCACGGTGAACCACTTTTTGGAGATCGTCTTCTTGGTTTAACAACTCTTGAGTCACAATGGCCTCTTCCATGGCCAACTGATGGATCTCAACAACTTCCTGGGCATATTTTCTCTTGAAAGTTGGGGACTTGATGGATCTAGAACAACTTTTTAGAGGTCTCTTGAGGGTTCTCATTTTTTGTTCCCACACATATAACGGGGAGCCTTGGAACTGCTCACTCCAGGAAGTGGAAACGATCTCCTGAAACCCCTCTTGGTGAATCCAGATCGAGCTAAATCGAAATGGGATGGGGCCAAGGTTTTTTTTCTGAAGAGAGATCCAAGAGGATAGGCTTATGATCTGAGACATAGTTGGGTAGGATTTTGGAGGTGGCCAATAATCTGAGGGTCAGGAAGGTATATTGAACAAGTAACATGTCCAGGCATCCTCTAATGTGACCCAGACCCAATATTTTATTTTTCCAGGTGTACTTCCCTTTGGCTGGCTTGATATATTCCAAGTCCCAATCCAGGATGAGGTTTTCCACCCACTCTCTTGCTGGATCTCTGACTGGGTAGCCCACCTTGTTTTTTGTTAAACAAAGTGTAATATTGAGGTCCCCTACTATTATGATATTCTCAGGGTTGTGCAGGCTCAAGAAGGACTCTAAGGAGTCCCAACAGTTTCTTTTCTATGAATAAAGAACTGGAACATAAAGGCTAAAAAGGCTTACTTGATGATCGAAGTCTTTGTGGAGGAGCTTAGTGAATATCCAGTGGATGCTACTTTTATCTTCTAGCAGGTCGAACTTTGAGTTGTCCCAAAAGGTGTCGATTCCCCCTGAGGCACCTCTTGCACTCACTTCTTTTCCTTGGCCTTTTTCTCAAAAGGTTTTTCTTTCTTGGAGGAGATTGGAGTCCTCGAGTTTCATCTCCTGGATTAAAAGAATCTCAGGCGTCGTCATGCGAACGATATCTTTCAAGGATTCTTCTTTTAGTTTGTTGCCTAACCCTCTACAGTTCCAGGAGACGTGTTTTGTTACTTACCTGCTTGGGAAGTGGTGGCTCCCTTTGAAGCGTAGCCTCACTTTCTTGTGGTGCAGGTGTTTATTATTCCCTTGAGTCTTTTATGGGACCCTTGGAGGACGTCTAGGTAGGTTTTTTCTTCTCTTTCATTTTTCTTAGATTTCCTTCCTCTGATGCCTTTTTTTGGTGTGGCTTGGGAGATGTTTGTTTTTGTTTCTCCACCATCTAAATCGTCTTCGGATTCTGAACCAAAGTTGATGTGTTCTTTTTATGTTTCCTTTTCCTTGGGGGTTTCTTTAGGGGATACTGGATTGATGACTGCGTCACCTTTTCCCCTCTCCTTTGGGTCTTTCTCTTGTACTTCCAGGGCCTTGAAGTTGTTGCCTGAGGAAGAGTCTACTTTCGGTGTTTCTTGAGCTTCAGGAATGGTTGAAGGGTTTGCAGCAGGGCCTGCGTTTTTCTTCTCTTTCGTCTTCAGGATTGCTTTTCCTTTTTTGACATGTTGCCATCCTTTTCCTTCTTCCTTGTTCGAAGGTTGGGCCTTTGGACAGTTTCTTTAGAAATGGCCATATTCATGGCAACTTCTACATTTGAGCGACAGTTGCTTGTAATCTATTTTCTGAAAATGATGTCATGCACCCACCGTGAGCTTGATGGCTTCTGGCAACCTGGCTTCAAGTTCCACTTTCATGCAAATCCTTGCGCAAGAGTAATGGGATTTTGTGTCCGCTTTGTCTAGAAATGACCTAGTCCATTTCCCATTTTTTGCAGAGATTGGTAGTTCCAACAATGAACTGGCAGGTTTGGCAAATGGATCCAAACCAATACCTCCTTTGGGACATCCACTCAGGGATTTAAATTAGGCATCCATATGTTAAGGTACAAGCCTTTCATCCCCATGAAATATGGGTCGCTCGTGAAGATGAGATCTCGGTCCTCTTTCAAAATGAACTCGAAGATGAAGAAACCTCTTCCTACTGGATAACAAGTTACGCTGCTCTAGATGAGCGGCCTCCAATTTCATTGGATCCAGTCATCGGTGTTTCTTGCTGAAGGCCATATCCCTATGAATTGACCGAACAAGTCTCTTTCTGCCAAAGAAAAAGAAAACTTGATGGGTTCTTCCTCCAATAGAGCGATTTATGGGATGGAATCAAGCTTTTTAATGAACTTAGGGACCATAGGCATTGTTGTTTTGTTGCGTTGCGGAGTGATTAGCTTTTGAAAGGCCTCCTCTTCTGTAATAGGAGGGAGGGGAGTCGGCTCCCCGCCCCCTTGGCACGCCCATGGCGATCAAACCTTGCTCTCCTAGCAAGCTTATTCCTCTCGCCAAACCCTAGTGCTTATATTATTGATTCTGGATAAGATGTTAATAATCAATGTGGATAATGTTTTTTGTACCAATTAAATTTGATTATTATCAAAGATTTGTGATGAAGGTTATGCTACACTATAATTTTAGTAAGTAGTGAACCCTTACTCGTAGGAATATTGACTGGTAATAGCCCGAATATTCTTTACATAGTGGCTTCAATTTTAGATCGAGCGAACTGTTAAGGAATTTTGGTCTTTACAAGCCTTACACATAACTACCTTAGTTATATTGAATTAGGTGATATTATGTTAGACATTTATGAGTTTCGATCAGAAGATAATCTTTTGAAAACCCATTACTACTAAAATTCTTCCTAAATTTAGAAATCTATCGTAAAAATAWAAATATATATCACTCCATTGATTAGRTGTATATTTTTAATTTTACGAACCATTGAATAAATTTTACACTATATCCCTTAATTGGTTCCGTAGAGTACGAAAGGAATTAATAAGTAAATGTTTTCGACCTTTATATATTAGATTAAATTATYAATAGTTTAGTAATAATTATATTGATTGATCGAAGTTCCTTTTTGTTAGATTAATGAATTCTTATATATGTACTTCAATAAGAAATGTTATAGTAATTAATAGTATTATTAAGGATTATATATATATTGATCTAGGATATTGATTAAGATAATGATGTGAACGGAATTATTTTACAAATTATTTCCGTGAACATTTTGGGTCAACTACTGAAATTACATAAATTGAATTGTGATCTAGTGTATTTAAGAAATGCGCATTTGCGCAACCGCTAGTAACCTTTATAAGTTATATTTTCTTGTACGTATGGTTGTGTCTTAAATGGATACCAACTAGTGCAGTGTTAAGTGGTTCCGAAATAAAATAATTATGTAACAACGAAATTACTACATTAACTTTAACAAGGGAATTGATCTTGAATTTATTTGAGTGCATCTATCATTTCATTATATTTTGTGTTGTTTCAAAAATAGAATGCGTTGTTTTAACGTGTGATTAACACAAGTTAGAATTGATGTTTACTAAATATGCATGTATTCAGGAGTATCACACACAAGGATGTTACAATATTTGATTAACTGGTTTACATTATTGCTCTGCGATGAATTATGTGACATGTGTTTGGATTGGAACTGGGGTTATGGGAATTAGATACCTTCATGTTTCTCAGAACAGTCGTCAATCCTGAGACCTTAAATGGTCAAAATCAATTGGATGAATCTTGGACTTGAGCATTGATTATGTGTCTTGGAGGTCCTAACCTTGCAGGATAGGTTGCTCGGGTAAACACATTTGTTATCATAATGTGATATAATTGATGTTTTATTATCATAATGTTGTAGTTGACGTTTGCAATGAAATTAAATACAAGAGAATATATGTGTAAATGTTGATGCATGGTTTTCGCATGTTACTGGTTCTAAGTGTTGATGTTATATATAAAAAGAATTACCACTATTGCTCTCAATTACATAGATGTTGTAATGGAGGGGTCGTTACATCAGGGAAGTTTAAAAAAAATGGGGTTATTTCTTCATGCATTGGATCTCTCATTCCATGCCACATCTCATATTCTTAATATCTCAACTTCTTCACTCATTTAGAGTCATGCATCACATAATTGGATGGGATGTCCACCTTCAAGGATGCATTACATGGCCATTGGGGATTCTATTTTTMATGTGAGGAGCTTATTGGACTTCCCTTAACTTATGGAGGTGGCTGATATGATTTGAGGATGATATTACACATTACARACATCATATATGGCCATTGGATTTATTTTTATGGGTGGGGGGTCATCCCTTCCTTTTTATGGAGATGATTGAGTGTTTTCCAGAATCCACATGTTGAGGCTTTGGATCATGGATACACTTTATTGATTTGAGGATGATGTMAAATTTAAAGGTTACTTTGCACATTGTATCATTATTTTTGATGGGACGTATCACCTTGGAGAAGATATAGGAGGCTCCAAACCCTATATAGAGGGTTGCATTGCATATTTTGAGGGAGGCATAGCTTCAAGAGTAGTTATGATTTACGAGATTGTCCTAAATTCTACCAAATCAGTTCCCTTAGATGCATGATAGGATTAGTATCTCCAAAATATGGTCATAATATAAAATGAAGAAAAAATGGCATAGTTATGGTGCTTTTCAAATCTATCCCACAAAAATTTCCAATGTATTTTTTACCACTTGTTGGAGGAACACTCCACATATTTTTCTTTAGTGTTTGGATTATTTTGGGGAGTTCATTGTTGACATGTTCCCATGGTGAATATTTCCCTAGTTTTTTAGGCCACATGAACCATGTGTTTCTACATCTATCGGGCCTCATCTACTCTTAAGGTGTTTACTCTTGATATATGGGGATGTTTTCACCTTGGATACCTTTACATATGTTACGAGAAAAATATCTCTATGGATAGGGGTAAACCACAATAGATGGAATGAAACACATAAATCAAATCTAATCCCAATTATGTTATATAAATGAAATGATAACAAGACAAGGCTAAGAGCCTACCTCATCCAAATATTCGATGAAGACCATCATTGAGCATACAACCCAAAGTTTTATACCTGCAACTTCTCCTCAACAACCAAGATACGCAAGAATATGGTGATAATCTATAGTGTTAGAATATACATTAACATAATCCATTAATATACATGACAAATATGCCCATGTAATAATAATTCAAATATTTTCAAGATACCAATTGGACGAGAAAATATAATTTCTATTAAAATAATCAACATAAGTACATAGGTGAGAAACTTCTATAATGACACATATCAAAACTGAGAAACTAACTCCCTCCATCTAGGCCTCCACCACTTCAATCCTCCACCAAAGGAAATCTCATATAAAGGAGTCAATGAGGTTCTCCATCGCAAAGAAAGAAGAGCTTGGGGGTTGAACAAGGAGTTTAGGATTTTAAGGAAAAAGGGATGCAAACTCAATATGATGTGAAATTTCTCCATAGTGTCCTTGCTCTCAAAGTTGAATTCTTCTCCCTCAAGGCTTGGATATGGCTAAATTTATATCCTTCAAATGGAACTGAAGGGACGAGTCAAAGCATTTCTAGTATAGGGAAGGCCAAGGATCATGGATCTCATGACATGGCATGGAAACCAGACATTATTTTAATTTTGAGAACCAAACCCAATGTACACGGGATGCACTTGATAAACTTCAATATATGCTTGTTGTACAACTCATAGGGAATGTATATGTGGAAAATAAGTTTTTTTGGCTCTGGAAGGTGAAAAAGGGGACTTCAAGTCTACAAAGGGAAATGGAAAGGCCATCCAAGCAAGTTGCATGGGGTGAGACAAAAAAATTTGTAATAGATGTCCCCTAATGTGTGAGGTCAGAGGAGTATCTGTGATGGCCAAAATACATTATAATTCCCAGAAGTGGACTAATCGAGACTCAGTTGGAATTACTAGTTACTCATGAGAATATCAAAATCCATAATGACTTTGTACACATGTTTTCCAATATGAATTACACTACAGATTCATGTGGAAATATATCAAATATATATTCATGACCATGAATAAGAAATACAAAGAGGAAATATGTCATAGGTTGTCATAGTCACAAACAAGGCACAATGGAATCCAGTCTCAAAATCAATCTGAAGATATATGTATGCAATGGAGTAAAATATGATCCCCCATCATCACTGAAGTCATATAGGTACTAGTCAAATGAAAGACAACAACATATGAGGATTGATGTTACTATAATCTTCGGGTCTTCTACACTATCCGTCGAAGGTGTAAGTCTACATAATATGAATAGAGGTGTTGAGGTTGAACACAATCAAACTTCATTTGAGTATGGTCGCCAATTATGTTACAAGGAAAATCTCTCTATGGAAAGGGGTAAACGAAAACAGATAGAATGAAACGAAGAAATCAAATCTAATCCAAAGTATGCTATATAAATGAAATTCTAACAAGACAAGGCTAAGATCCTACCTCATCCATACGTTCGATGAAGACCACCATTGAGCACGCAACCCAAAGATTTATACCTGCAAATTGTCCTCAACAACCAAGATACACAAGCATATGCTGATAATATATAGTGTTATCATATAGATTATCATAATACATTAACATACATGAAAAATACACCCATGGAATAATAATTAAAATATTTGAAAGATATCAATTGGACGAGAAAATAGTATTTCTATTAAAAAATATCCATAGTGTCTTTGCTCTCAAAGTTGAATTCTTCTCCCTCAAGGCTTGGATATGGATCAATTTATAGACTTGGAATGGAACTGAAAGGCTAACTCGGAGTGTTTCCAATATATGGAAGGTCAAGGATCATGGATCTCATGACATGGCATGGAAACCCGACATTATTTTAATTTTGAGCACCAAACCTGATGTATGCGGGTTGCAGTGGAGAAACCTTCATATATTCTTGTTGTATAACTGGTAAGACGTGTATATGAGGAAAAATATGATTTTTTGTCTCTGGAAGGTGCAAAAAGGGACTTCAATTCTGCATAGGGAAATTGAAAGGCCATCCAAGAAAGTTGCATGGGGTGAGGAAAAAATTGTTGTAACAGATTCCCCCTAATGTATGAGGTCAGAGGAGTATTTACGATGGTCAGAATACATTATAATTCCTAGAAGTGGAGTAATTGAGATTCAACTCGAAGTACTAGTTACTCATGAGAATATTACAATCCATAATGACTTTGTACACATGGTTTCCAATTTGAATTACACTGCAGATCCATGTGGAAATATATCAAATAGTTGTTCATCACCATGAATAGGAAATACAAAGCAGACATATGCCATAGGTTGTCATAGTCACGAACAAGGAACAGTGGAATCCATTATCAAAATAAATATGAAGATATTTTTATACAATGGAGTACAATATGATCTCCCATGATCATTGAAGTCATATATGCACTCTTCCAATAAAAGACATCAACAAATTCAAAATGTTTCTATTGTAAGCTAGAGGTCTTCTACACTATCCACCGAAGGTCCAAGTCTACATCATGTGAATAGTGGAGTTAAGGTCGAACAGAATGAGACTTCGTTTGATTATGGTCACCAATTTGGTTACGAGGAAAATCTCTCTATGGCAAGGGGTGAACCACAAAAGATGGAATGACATGCAAATATCAACTATAATCCCAAGTATTCTATATAAATGAAATGTTAACAATACAAGGATAATATCCTACCTCGTTTGGACATTCGATGAAGACCACCATTGAGCATGCAACCTAAAGCTTTCTACATGCAAGTTGTCCTCAACAACCAAGATACACAAGCATATGGTGATAATATATAGTGTTAGCATATATATTAGAATAATCGGTTAACATACATGACAAATATGCCGAGGGAATAATAATTCAAATATTTGCAAGATATCGAGAAAAGAGTATTTCTATTAAAAAATTCAATAGAAATACATAGGCCACAAACTTTTGTCACGACACATATCCGAACTGAGAAACTAAGTCCCTCTACTTGGGCCTCCACCACTTCAATCCTCCACCAAAGACAATCTCATGTAAAGGATTCAATTAGGTTCTCCATCACAAAGAAGGAAGAGCTTAGTGGTTGAACACAGAGTTTAGGATTTTCAGGACAAAGGGATGTAGACTCAATATGAAGTGAAATTTCTCTAGAGTGTCTTTTCTCTTAAATTTGAATTCTTCTCCCTCAAGGCTTGGATATGGCTCAATTTATAGCCTTCGAAGGGAATTGAAGGGCCGAGTTGGAGTGTTTCCAGTA
This sequence comes from Picea sitchensis, assembly GCA_010110895.2. Taxonomy (NCBI): domain Eukaryota; kingdom Viridiplantae; phylum Streptophyta; class Pinopsida; order Pinales; family Pinaceae; genus Picea; species Picea sitchensis. The sequence continues at coordinate 57,529 of SNQJ01S0085755.1, read as the reverse complement.
TATGGAAGGTCAAGGATCATAGATCTCGTGAAATGGCATGGAAACCCACCATTATTTTAATTTTCAGCACTAAACCCGATGTATGTGTCTTGTAGTGGAGAAACCTGCATATACGCTTGTTATATAACTGTTAGGGCACACATTTGTGTAAAAATATGTTTTTTTGTCTCTGGAAGGTGAAAAAGGGGACTTCACGTTTGCATAGGGAAATGGAAATTCCATCCAAGCAAGTTGGATGGGATGAGGAAAAATTTACTTTCACATATGAACCCTAATGTGTGATGTCAAAAGAGTATCTTTGATGGCCAAAATACATTATAATTCTCAGAAGTGGAGTAATGGAGACTCAGCGGGAAGTACTAGATACTCATGAGAATATTACAATTCATAATGACTTTGTACACATGGCTGCCAATGTGAATTACATTGCAGATCCATGTGGAAATATATCAAATAGTTGTTCATGGCCATAAACAGGCAATACAAAGCATACATATTCCATAGGTTGTCATATTCATGAACAAGTCACAGTGGAATCCAGTCTCAAAATCAATCTGGAGATATCTATATACAATGGAGTACAAACTTATATTCCATGATCACTAAAATCATATATGTATTGGTCCAATGAAAGATAGCAATAGATGAGGAATGCTTCTACTATAACCTGGAGGTATTCTACACTATATGCCGAAGGTGCAACTCTACATCATGTGAATAGAGGAGTTGAGGTTGAACACAATGAGATTTCATTTGAGTATGGTCACCAATTTTGTTATGAGGAAAACATCTCTATGGAAAGGGGTAAACCACAATAGAAGCAATGACATGCAGAAATCAACTATAATCCCAAGTATGCTATATAACTGAAATGTTAACAAGACAAGGCTAAGATCCTACCTTGTCCGGACATTCGATGAAGACCACCGTTCAACACACAACCCAAATCTTTATACCTGCAACTTGTCCTCAACAACCAAGATACACAAGCATATGGTGATCATATATAGTGTTAGCATATATATTATCATAATCCATTAACATACATGACAAATACACCCATGGAATAATAATTCAAATATATGGAAGATATAAATTGGACGAGAAAAGAGTATTTCTATTAAAATAATCATCATAAGTACATAGGTAACAAACTTTTGTAATGACACATATCAGAACTTAGAAAATAAGTCCCTCCAGTTGGGCCTCCACCACTTCAATCCTCCACCAAAGGGAAGATCATATAAATGAGTCAATGAGGTTCTTTATCACAAAGAAGGAAGAGCTTGGGGGATGAACAAGGAGTTTAATATTTTAAGGATAAGGGGATTCAGACTCAATATGAAGTGAAATTTCTCCATAGTTTCTTTGCTCTCAAAGTTGAATTATTCTCCCTTAAGGATTGGATATGGCTCAATTTATATCCTTTGAATGGAACTAAAGGGTCGAGTCGGAGAGTTTCCAGTATATGGAAGGTCAAGGATTATGGATCTCGTGAAATGTCATGGAAACCCGACATTATTTTAATTTTGAGCACCAGACCCGATGTACGTGGGATGTAGTGGAGTGACCTACATATACGCTTGTTTTATAACTGATAGGGTGTGTATATGTGGAAAAATATTATTTTTTTGGATCTAGAAGGTGAAAAATGTGACTTCAAGTATGCATAGGGAAATGGAAATTTCATCCAAGCAAGTTGCATGGGGTGATGTAGAATTTGTTGTAACAATGTCCACCTTGGAGAATACCTAAGAGGGTTTACTTGCATACTTTAAGGAGATTGGTTGAGGATATACCTACTTAAATGAATTTAGAAGATATATGTTGGATATTTAACTCACCATCTTCCCTTATTGATGGAAGCATCCCTCTTTCTTAGGGCTATTTCATTTGGATTTTTGTACATGTGGCTTGACCACCTCTATTTTATTTATTTTTACTAGATTTTTGGAGGAAAATGCATTTTACTCCTCCAAAGGCTAGATCTAAGGATCTGACATGAGATAATTACATTATTCTAAAGGAAGTTGAGAAACACTCTATATAAAGAGTTTCCCTTGCTCATTATCACTTATGGTTCTATTTTTGGAGCTTCCACTCCTTGGATATTAATTAAGATATCTTTCTTGTGTTGATTAAGGTTGGTTGTCATTGATGTCAACCTTTGAAGAAATCCTAGTAGAACAAAGGTTTGGATAATGGACCCACGTTTGTTTCATGTAAATATGGCTCATTATTTTATTGTCATGGTTGATAATAAGTAGAAATGGATGAACTCCAAAGTGGTCCCCTTATGGTGAAATCCCTCACGGGAAGACATTTTGCAGATTGAGTTATCCTAGAAGTATGGTTAGAGAACCCATGATTATTT
>SNQJ01S0085755.1:12786-23564 GCA_010110895.2 Picea sitchensis | reverse complement strand
ATAACCAAGACTTGGTAGTTAGGTTAACTGCCTGGTGTAAAGGAAAAGAAATCCGACTCCATGTCCATTATGGATGAGAACTAGTTAAGGTTCCTAAGATAACACCTTTAAGTAAAACTGTGTGTAGTCGTGAAGCTATGTGTTAAATTAAAATTAGTTGTAACATGTATTATAAAACTACCCTTGCATGCCTGACCTATGTGCATTTGGGTAAATATTAAAGGTATAATGGGTCATGTTAAAGACCTTGAGGATTTCCCTTATAACTTTTCTTCTCATGATATAGATAGGATATCTGATGGCAAGAAGAAGTCTAGCATTTTATAACAAGGTTTTGTTTTATACAATTAGTAAGGTTTTATTATAAAATTTTCTTAATCAAGTCGACAACAGAGTCGCGTAACTAGGATTTTCTCCTTCTTCTCCCAAGAAACTTATAAACAAATTTATTTATTTTTGTGACAAAATGAGGTTCATTACAAGCACCCTCTTCTCAAAGCATTGTCTTGCAAGGTACTAACACACAAGACCACCTCAATACTACTAATAGGTATAAAAATCATGTAGTGCAAAAACTTTATCGATCCCTTAAAGAATGGTTCTTCTAGGGAACCAACCGAATGCACCATAAGAGAAAAATATTGAAAGAAATAACCAACTATCCCCTCTCTATCCATAGTTGATCTAATAAACAATATAATACCACTGTCCCAAGATAATCTATGAAAGAAACCACCATGCTGACATTGCACCATGTTGATCATAATTTCCTGCCCATCGTGCCCAGACTACATTCTCCTCTTCTAGAACCCCAAATTAAAATACTTGTAAGGGATAAACCCACTACCATGAATCATAACCTACCAAGGAATCTCAGTGAAGTAAAAATTTACAAATCCATCATCAGACTTGATCCTAGGTATCGAAAAAGAAAATCTATCCTATCGTATGGAATAATTCTCAACATCTTGTTTCATGATAGTCCAAAAATGAAACAAACCAACCCTTCTCACAACTCTTCCAACCAATATAAAAATGTGAATTAATCTAAAAATCAAATGACTTCCCATATCCCATATCCAATTTAGAATTCCACCATCCCTAATACCTATTGACTCTTGTTGTCCCACACTAATAACCAAGGGAATCCAAATAAACCAAGTTTTTGACTCCCATTTTTGTATGTACTCAACTAATGGAAAAAAGGTACTAGGAGTCAACTCTATGCTTGCTAATAAGCACAACTCCTACCAAAAGGTATTAAGAAATGTGTTGTTCTAATCACTTCCAATGAACTCAGGTAACCCGTGGGGTATAGACACCTCCCTGAAAAACAACTCTCCCTCCTTTTGCACCTCATAATCTGATGAACTCACGAAGAAATTTTCCAAATTGGTCTACTAACCATCAATGAAATAAATATATTCTCTAACATGCATCTCTAATTCATTTTGCTGACAAGTCATCCACTCCCTCACATGTCTCAATACATCGTCCACAAGGCCCTTCCATGAGAACCTCTCTTTGATCTGTTGGTAATTTTGGAAGTACCCAAGATGCCTTTCTAGGGGTGTATCATCTATAACCCTCATGATGTCTTCCATAAGTGTGTACCCATATAAAAAGTATATTTTAGCTCTATAGTAGATGATATCATCCACCATTCTCTACTTGTCATCCTGAATATGACCATCCATCAAATCGCATGAAAAACAATCCTTTGAATATTCCACCAGAAAGTGGGACTTACAATCAACTAAAATCCCCATGAGCCAATCCAATGTGTCAGTTATGTCCTCCTGATGTGTGTGTACATCCTGCATACTGATCGCATGGATACAACATAAATCATTTGTCATACCAAGCTCCATGTCCTTGTCCTCATGATAACCTAATTGAAGATCAATATTTGGAGAGTATTATGTCCCATGCATAAATATTCTCTTCATCATGCCCCATGTCTCATCTAACTATCTCAAATGATCCTCCAATGTCCTTTTGTATATGAGGGATCATCAAAGAAAACCGACATAAACCCATGTAGTTACGGTGTGAATATGGGATTCAAGTGAGACTCAAAGGTGGAAAATATGTTGGTCAAGCCCAATGGAATGAAAAATAACTCATACTTCCCATAATCACACACAGAAGTAGCCTAGTTATATCCCAATCGAAGATCAAAATTCGAGGAATATGTTGTTCGATGAAGCTCATCTATCAACTTCTCACCCCTCAAAAATCCAAACTCAATGGTATGCTCAAAGTCCCTCTTAAGAAGTCTCTCTGAAGGAATCACACCACAATCCCATACTAATGTGTCCACATCCTCAATATATCAATTCCCACAATAAGTGGGTGCATATACCTCCCTGATGGTTCATCCACAAGGTATATGCTCAACTCCCACATCTACATTTATGACTTAAGTCATCAATTGGCTCCCCAAAATAAGTGGCTCGTGATCTCTAGGATGCAAACCATGTGTATAATCAAAAGTATGTAATCCATACCTCTCATAAAGCCCATGAAAATTTGAATGCTCCTCACTCTCAACCATCAAAAGAAGCTCCTCCATAAAACCATAAGTAACACTGACATCCTCATGTGCCATGATTTCCATAGATGGATAAAATGATGAAGAATGTGCCAAACTCAACTCCATATGAAGCTTGTGACATCCCCAAAAATAAAGTATTTCTGAAATTTAAAATTTGTTGGAAAAATATTTTGTTTTTAGAAAATTCGAATTTGGAATTTTTTTTCCATTTATGGCAATTCTGAATTTTGAATTTGATAATTGTAATTAAATATTATGATTGTTGGGAAAAAATCTGATTTGACCTAACTAACTATTTGACTATGACACTTGTATGAAAGAAAAATATTTTATATTGATTGTAGGAGGACAAATGGAACGACCATGTTAAAATCAACTGACCATTACTTCGTGAGTGGGGCACATGTTGGAACTACCTATGGGATGATTGTTACAAGTGGAAAATCATAGATTTGGCCATGGGCAGCCCCTGAAAATCATGGATTTAGAAAAATGCAAAAATTCCCAAGGGAGGGAAAATACCTAGGCAAAAAGGGATTTTGATTAAATAACATATGTGAGGAGGCACGAGTCTGCTGAGTATATTGGGAAGAGAGACTACTTTTTTTCTCTTGCTGTTATGAACACTTCTGTTTGAGTGTGAGGCAAGAGAAGTCTGCTGAGATGGAAAGACATTTCTGAGGAGGCGTTTTCATAGTTAGCCCTCATGGACTCATGGTCAGGCTAGGGGGTGAACTGGGCAAGTGATTTGGATACCCTATTCTACGGTTGGGAGGAACGTGGTTGTTCCCTTTGTTTCCTCGCAACTAGTTCATATATGTATTCTTCTCCTTCTCTATTTTGAATGATTATATATATCTGTGATGATGTAGTTGTTGTTGCTAAAGTGAAATAATTTTTCGTGGATGAAATCTAGTCGTTATGTGAAGCTTATAACAGATAGCCTAGTTCTGGAATTTCCCCTTCTGTAATTGGAATTCTAGGTAACCACCGATGTATAATTTGGAAACTGAACAAATYTGTATATCCAATAAGTTTATGTATTTCTCTATAAAAKTGGATTTCTGAGAGTTCGTATTTTATAGCTAAGCCTTCCCTTCTCGGATAGTATTGAAATGGAAGGGACACGGGACGGTATGGACACTCCAAAACCATAAATATTACTTATATAATTACATATGGAATTATATATTTATTTATTTGCAGTTGATAATTTGCACCGTATCATTATTTAAACAAAAAYGATGTAACTGTAACAAGACGTACTTATAAAAAAATATGATGTCACATTGTATAGGTAAATAGACGATACCAATTGGCAGCCAACCCCTTAGGTATAAATAAAATATTGAATCGGAGAATCTGAAAMTTCTCCTTAAAAACTCAWTRCAGTACCAGATAAGATTTGAATAAGTCAGGTTGTTCAATTATAGGATATTACAGAAGTAGGATACTCCGTAAGAGTAAAGGTAAGGAGATGCATATAAAGGGAAATATAATTTCTTACAGTTCTGCACATATAGCTTGCAATCACAAAAATTTCCTACCCATATATTAGAAACCTCTGTGACACAATGATAGATGCATGGGCATGGATATACATAAATCCACATATATATTTCTAGATCAATGTTCTGGAAATACAACATAGAATCGTAACGTTACTCAGATCATTATTAGATCCAATCTAATTATTACAAACCCAGAACGAAGCATACCAAAAATATACATAAATAACGTCGAATGAAATTAAATGATGTATATATGGTATTTTAGATCTAATACCTTTTGAATTTCAAACATTCAGAATCTAAATAGAACATTTGATCTAAGATATAATCACAATAAATAAATTTTAGAGTAAGGAGAGATCTGAATGATTAACTCAACATTCTTTTCATTCATTCAAAAAAATAGAGCAATCATGTAGATAAATCGATGCAAGAGTCATGATATAATAACTGGACCCAAACTTTATGTTACATTTGGGAATTCCTCCCCTTTCAAGTCCGATAGGAAACTGAGAAAAAAAACTATACTGAGTGACTACATTCTTTTGCGATCGTGTCTGTTTGAACTCTAGATGAGTTATAAAAGGGAACTCGATTACCTTTTGTATCAGGCTTGCAGATGAACATCCGAAATCCTCACGTGAACGAAACCCTGGAAAAAATTATCACAATCGAAGATTAGCATATGATATACGAGGAAGAATTTTAAGAAGCATACAAAGTATTAATACATCTTACCAAGACGTTACTTAACTTCTAATTCGTGGCTCCTACGATTTCTTTCTTCTTTCTTCTTTCTGTTGGGATAGATGCCCAAGGCCGAGGGTGGATAGTGCCATAACTCATTGATGGGTACCCTCGTATCAAACATCACCCATCATTAGTGATATTTTTCAGTCCTCGAAAATGACTTAAAGTAGCATAAGAAAGATCTTCACGCAACAACTAATGGATAATGGAATACAGTAATCGACTATACTAAAATCCTTATGAAACATAAACTGCACTTTGTACCTTGGCCTAAATAGAGTATAAGTCCTTTATTATTAACTATGAATACATCGAACTGATTGAGTCTAGTCATTTAGAACCAAACTACACATAACTGTATAAGCTAACAATAATATAAAGTTGTTCCGACCAAATGTTTTACAAAGTATACTTCTGGAAAAGATTCAATATAGAAAAGGAGGAGTAACGTAGGTGAAGGTCTAGTTAAGTATCTTGGATGATATGGAGGTAGGGTCACACAAGTACCATGCAAGTAAAACAAATCACACAGTAGGGCTATACCTCCAAACAAAACCCTCTCTCAGATTCTCGAATAATTCAGTTATGGACCCCAGTTCATGACAGGAGGTCACTAGAGAAACTCTAGATCCCGAAACGTAGACAAATGAGGCTAGTGCTTCCTCTCTATAACTAGAGGAGGAACAAAGACAAACTCAAAAGAAAAATCGCTTCTACAGGATTCAAGATGACATCAAAGCATTTCAGAGATTACACCATAAAAAAAAAATACGTAAATTACACCACCATTTCCTTATCAAACATAGTATCATGCATCAGGAAAGAACTTACCAGGGATGCAGACCACGTCGTCTATTACAGGATGGAGCAGACAGCTTGACAAAAAACTTCACGTCAACATTTTGTTACACAGAACCTCTTCGTAGAACTCAACAATGGAAAAATAGAAACCCACCCTAACCCTAAAGACGCCTTGTCATCTCAGAGTAAATGTGGAGAGCATGAAGGATAGTTAACCATGTGACAAGGGTAGAGTCGATATGACACTTTGGGTATTGAGCCCGTTCAATTCATTGAAATGCACAGAACTACCATTGATGAAGTCACAGAGCTTTAACTACCTGGACCACAGACTAACCCTTCCCTTTAAATAATGTCGTATTTGACCCCGTAATGACTCGACGGAAGTTAAATGTGCTATCACACCCTCTGTGTTATTTTGGATCATAATTCGATCCTACTTGTCAAATTATCCACTAGTGTAGAGGCTTAGAACTCTAATTAAGCCACTGGTTCCAAGAACGAACAGATAACCGAGATGTGGTAGTTAGACTAGCTACTTGGCATTTAAGATTTGACCCCACAACTATTATGGTTAGGAACTAGTTAAAGTCTCCAAGGTTAAAAATCAACAAGTGGAGCAGGCATAGACATAGAGCCTTATGCTAAAATGAGTTTTAGCATGTTTTATGAGACTACACTTATATCTATAGCCCTATGCAGATAGGTAAGGAATAGAGGCAGAAAGGGGTTCACTAAAGCCTTGGGACTTTTCTCTTATAACCTTTCTACTCATTTTAGTCAAGATGTTATAAATAAGACAATCTTGTGGAAGTAGAAATTTAGGAATTGTTTAACTAGATAATAGAGAGTAAGGTAAGGTTAGTTTCCCTTTTAATGGAATTATGACAACATAGACCCCTTAACATGGCCAANATATATATATATATATATATATATATATATATATATATTTACTTATGCAAAACTAATAAACCTTCATTGTTACAAACAGAAAACCTTTGTGTTTTGTGTTAATAATGGTAGCAAAGGATGAAGGGGAAATCATAATCGATGGAAATCCTTAACAAATACTTCCTGAAAATCAGAGACATAATAGTGACGAAAGCTCACCCGTGGAAGTGCTGGAAACAATGAGGAATCTCATTGTTGAGCTGCAGGTTTTCAAAGCCGACAACAAGAAACTAAAGAAAGAACAACAGGAACAACAAGAGATAAATGATGTTCTGCTACGCAGTATAGTGACCAAGAAAATCCCAAAGGATGATAATCAGGATGAAGAGGTCTGCAAAAGGGCCTCCAAAAATTATGGGCATGAAACAGAAAAAGGAGACAGTTCGTCTGAAGGTACACCTTCAGCTAAGGACAAAACTAAAGCTGACAGAAAAAGAAAACAAGTAGACCACCTTGAAGGAGAATTGAAAAAGATTAGACCAGCTACCTTTGATGGGGAATCCAGGATAGGAGAAGAAGCTAAGGCATGGTTGTTGGACATCAAAAAATACTTCCATATCTACAACTTTCCCAACAATATGAAGGTCAGAATGGCCATCTACAATTTGAAAGGGAAGGCTAGCATTTGGTGGTAGGACCTCAAATTGGCCAAGGGCCTAAAAGAGAAACAATTGGAATGGTCTGACTTTAAGAAGTATTTCAAGAAACAATACCTTTTGGAAAGCTACTATGAAAGGAAAACAAAAGAATTTTACGAGTTACAACTTGGACAGATGACGATGGAGGACCTTATAAACAAATTTCTGGAACTACTAAGGTTCCTACCGTATATCCTGGAGGATAAGGTAAAAATCCAACGATTCAAAGCACAAATGTGCTACGACCAGTATAAACAGCGGGCAAAGTTTCCCAAAACATGGAAGGATAAGAAACAAGATCGACTGAACTAGCGGAAGAATGGATACCATCCAACTCCTTATCGAAATACTTGACAAAAGGATTTTCGAGGAAATATTTTCACTCCAACCATATGAATACACAAGGCAATGGTAAACCGTTAAATCTTGGAATGAAGAAGTTTGGGGACAACCCCCTTGAACCATTAAAGTGATGGGAATGTGGAGAACCTCATCTAAGGAGGAACTGTCCACATTTAATTTAAGCAAACAGAATTGTTGTTCATAATTTGCAGGAAGCCTCGATGGTGGGTGACGTGGGCAGAAGCCTGCATCGGATAAATGTAGTCATAGATGGTCGACAAGCTGACCACCAGTCCTCTATGGTAGAGATTGAAGGTAAAATCAATAACACTCGAATTTCTATTTTAATTGACCCTAGAGCTAAGTTAAGTTATATTACTCCTGATGTGGTAGAGTCAAATAAACTTAAGAAGTTGAAGCACGCAAAATCATGGCTGGTACAACTAGCAATAGGAACTAAAAGGAAACTAGTTGACTTTATTTCTGATTTTGAGTTCATCTTAGATGGTCAAAATATAAGAACAAACCTGAACATCCTACCACTAGGATCTTACGATATGATTATCGGGATGGCTTGGTTGGAATAGCACAAAGCAGTACTAGATTGTTACACAAAGATACTTAACTATAAAGATGATTTTGTTACTGCTAGAACAACCCAAGGTATACCAAAACCAGTATCAGTTAGACAAGTTTCAGTGACGCAATTCAAGAAATGTATGAGAAAGGGATGTCAAGTTTATGCCATCCAAGTAACGAATCTATTAGAAAAAGGAGATGAGCCAAAGTTAGAAGACTTTGCTGTCCTACGTGAATTTAGAGATATGTTTGTGGATGAGATACCGGAATTACCTCCTAGAAGGGAAATAGACTTCTCCATAGACCTACTACCTGGTTCAGTACCTATCTCAAAAGAACCTTACCGAATGAGTTTACCAGAATTGACATAATTAAAAATACAATTACAGGAATTGTTAGACAAAGAGTATATCAGACCGAGTGTTTCACCATGGGGGGCACCATTCCTCTTTGTGAAAAAGAAATATGACACTCTAAGACTTTGTATCGATTATAAACAATTGAATAAAATGACTATTAAGAACAAGTACCCCTTACCTAGGATAAATGACCTGTTTGATCAAGTAGGTGGGTCCAAGATCTTTTTGAAATTGGATTTACGATCCGGTTATCATCAAGTGAGGATAAGGGATGAATATATAAAAAAAACATCTTTTCGAACAAGATATGGAAACTACGAATTTGTAGTCATACCTTTCGGACTCACTAATGCACCAACCACATTTATGTGCCTGATGAATAGTATTTTCAACCAGTACTTAGAAAAGTTCGTAGTAGTATTTATCTACGATATTCTAGTCTATTCTAAAATAGAGGAAGAACATGAAGAACACTTAAGAATAGTTATGAAAACGTTGAGGAAACACAAACTGTACGCAAAATTTGATAAGTGTGGATTTTATCAAAAGGAAATACAATATCTAGGACATGTAATTTCAACAGAAGGCATTGTTGTAGACCCTAAGAAAATCAAATCCATTTTAGAGTGGCCGGTACCTAAGGATGTAGCAGAAATCCGATCATTCATGGAAATCATTAGATATTACCGTAGATTTATAGAAGGATTTTCCACAATAGACTACCCTATCACGTCATTACAAGAGAAAGAGACCAAGTTTAACTGGTCACAGAAGTGCCAAGAGAGTTTTAACAAGCTGAAGGAATTATTGACAACTGCACCCATCTTGAAGGTAGCAGACCCTGATAAATACCTTACCATCTGTGTTGATGCGAGTAAAGAAGGACTAGGTGGTGTCCTAATGCAGGAAGGACATGTGATTTGTTACGAGTCCCAGAAATTAAAAGAACATGAGAAAAATTATGTCACTCGTGACTTAGAATTGGCGGCGGTAATACACGCCTTAAAAATGTGGCGACACTACTTAATGGGCAGAAAATTTCTTCTGTTGACGGATAATAGTGGCGTGAAATATCTGTTTATCCAACCATATCTTAATGCAAGGCAAGCAAGATGGATAGCTTTCTTGAGCGAATTCGACTTCGAAGTCAGACATATCAAGGGCAAGGAAAATAAAGTAGTAGATGTGTTAAGCAGAAGAGTCCATGGGTTATTTGAGATAAATATCAGCAGGGCAGAAAGTGACCTGGAACAAAGAATAAGGACGATAGGTATTAATGACGAAAACTACACTAAGATAATGGTAGAAGTACAAAACAATACCGCAAACTCAGATAAACTAGATCTAAGTATCGATAAGAAGGGACTATTACGATTTTAAAATAGACTTTACATACCAGATTCAACAGAGTTAAAGTTAATAGTCTTGGACGAAGTGCATAAGAAACCATATTCTGGCCATCCAGGATACCAGAAAACGATAACACTTAGAAAACTATTTTACTGGCCTAATATGAAGGGTGAAACAACAAAATACCTAGCTAGCTGCCAAGTTTGTCAGTAGGTTAAGGCCGAACACCACCATCTAGCTGGCCTATTACAACCATTACCAGTACCAGAATGGAAATGGGAGACCATATCATTGGACTTTATAACAGGTTTGCCAAAAAATCAGAGACAGAATGATTCTATTATGGTTGTAATCGATAAAGTCAGTAAGTGTGCATATGTTATTCATGTAAAGTCTACTTTTAAAGCTATAAACATTGTTGAAATATTTATAAAAGAAATATTTAGACTGCATGGTATTCCAAAAATGGTGATTTCAGATAGAGACATAAAATTCACATCCACTTTTTGGAAGGAATTGTTTGCAGGGCTAAATACTAATTTGAATTTCAGTACGATTTATTGCCCACAAACGGATGGACAAACCAAAAGGAGAAACCAAATCGTAGAGGATATGCTCCACATGTACGTAAGAACAAAACCAAACAAGTGGGAAGACTATCCAAACATGGTATAATTTTCATATAACAATGGGTACCAAACTTCGGCTAAGTTAAGCCCTTTTGAGGCATTGTATGAAAGAAAGTGTATGACTCCTATTAGCTAGGATAACTCGGTTGACAGACTCATGGTTGGACTAGAGATGTTCCAAGAAATGGAGAACATGGTAAGGAAGGTACAACATAACTTAAAACAAGCACATGACAGACAGAAGAGCTATGCAGATCAGAAAAGAAGACACCTAGAATTTCAAGTTGGAGACCATGTCTATTTGAAGG
>SNQJ01S0085754.1:43135-54414 GCA_010110895.2 Picea sitchensis | reverse complement strand
AAATTACAAGTTAAATGAGTACATCAATAAAAAATAACATACTAACCTTGCAAGTTCAAAATCCGAGCTATGTAGATCGAGAATTGGATTTGTTCAACTGGTGGGTGACGGAAAAAATAAACAGCTCAAACAAAATCCAAGAATAGTGTCGCAACTATAGAAATTGTGTCGCAAAGTCTCTTAAAGTCACGTAAATATAGATAAAATAGTCAACTAGTCGTTAGCACCGACCAATGAGATAGGAAAAATTTGCATCGTTATTGCCACGAAAGTTAGTCGCTATAGCGACGAAAATACCAACTAGATTTAAATAATATTTTAGTCGATATTGCGACGAACTTTCGTGGCAATAGCGACGAAAATCCCGCCCTGTTTAAAAAAAATATGAAACTAGTTGAAGCGTGGAAAATTTTCGTGGAATAATCCACCCATATGTAGTAGTGCCAACATTGATCAAATATTGTATCGAATCAAGTCAAGAAGTGCCACCCGTGTTAGATCTTCTCTCAGAATATGAGGGCACATATCGCTCCCATGTTTCATGTCATCACAGTTGGTCCCTTCACCAAGTGGGGGATTGATTACACTACATGCAACCCTCCTTCAGCAAGGGGGAATTGTTATATCATTGTAGCCGTAGACTAATTCACGAAGTGGGTTGAAGCTATGCCAACGTTTAAATATGATGGAGATACTGCAACTCTATTTTTGTTCAACCAGATAATTGCAAGGTTCAGCGTCCCGAAAGAGATTGTCACTGACTATGGTATCCACTTTCAGAACTAAATGATGACTGAATTAACATCAAAGCTTGGGTTGCAGCAAGAACATTCGTCACCCTAATACCCCCAAGCGAATGGTCAGGTGGAAGATGTAAATAAATCTCTTAAGACCATCCTACAATGAACGATCAATTCAGCCAAGTGAAATTGGCATTTGATGTTATACTCGACATTATGGGATTACCAAACATCTGTTAAGACTCCAGCCAATTTCTCACCTTTTCAACTCATTTACGGGATGGAAGCAGTCTTTCCTATAGAATGTCAGATCCCGTCCCTAAAATTGGCAGTACAGTTACTGCCAGACACTTCTCCAATTGAAGAGAGGTTATTATACCTTGACAATCTCAATAAGCAGCATCGTGATGCGGCCCTGGCCAACAAGGCTCACAAAAAAAACTCAATTTTCAGTATGATCGGTCCATTCATCCTCAGATTTTCTCTGAAGGTGACCTTGTCCTAGTCTATGACTAGGATAAGGAATCCCTAGGGGCAGACAAATTCAAATCCATGTGGTTCGGACCTTTCATCGTAAAAGAGATTCTAGAAAAGCGCACTTATCGTCTGGTATATTTGAGGGAAATGCTTTGGTGGAGCCTAGAAATGGGATCTACCTCAAGAATTATTTCTCATAGGTAGGTCACCTTGGGTAACTTTTTGTAACATATGTATAGTCTATGTATTATTACTTTCTGGTTTCTTTTGGTTTTATGGATGTGTCGTTTTTTATGATTATCTTTTGTCACTGTGGTAGATGTCAAGTGAATCAGAGGTGTTCATTGGGTATGCAGACAGTGCTAGCCGACACACTCAGAGGCTTGCCTCCGCAACTTGGGTATTTTTTACACCTGAGGGCCATTTATTATCCTCAGGAGGTATATGTTTAGTCGACACCACAAACAATGTCACCCAATACAACGTAGTTATTGAGTTTCTTTGTGAGGCTCTGTCATTTGGTATCTCTCACCTCCGGGTCTATTTAGATTCTTAGCTAGTTGTGTCTCAGTTAAATAGAGTCTACCGTGTTCATGATCCTACTTTACACCGATGATTCCTTAGGGTACGTCTCTTAGAAACAAAGCTTTGATTATATTACATATTTTCATGTTCCTAGGAGATTAACTCAAGTCAAAGATACTCTAGCTAATCAAATCTTAGATTGGCATCTCGCACAGATATAAGAAAGACATACACATGCACATGTAAATACATTTTTAAAGGCAAATATAATCCATAAGACATAAAAAAACATAAAAATCCATATATAATATAAAAATCATCAGAGTACATAGGTGGGTGCATGTGCCTCAAAAATATGACCAGTAACGAATCATGGGGCTTATTCCCTCAACAAATATATAAGTAGTGCCCTCGGCACGTGAAAAGTCCATCCTAAGTAAGGATGGGGCCTATGGGCCCTATTGTAATAATCAACGGTGTTTTCCAAACACCGAAAAGTCCGGAACCATGTCCGTGTCGCCCCCACTACGTGAGGCTGCATAGATGGTGGAAGATCCTTAATCTCTACCATGGGGACTATGTGAGTGAGCGAGGTAAAATTTCTCTCTACTCGTCTTAGAACCCTCTCAGCCTCACCGGCTGGAAGCTCTCTTGTTGTTGTTGGTCCCCCTGCGGCGACGGGTGCGACCCTTGACCGAGGACGTCACATGTTCCTCGCATAATCCGTTGGTAGCACTGGCCCCACATATGCACATAATAGACACATATCTGTCAAATGCTCTGGTATAAAAAAAAAATGATATATATAAAAAAAACATAAAAATTACATATGTTTAAAAAAAAAAGAAAAAAAACAAATGATGCAAACTTATCCATCTTTTTTCGCTCCTCTCCAGGAGGTACCAGTATCTCAGGGTCTCTCGAGAAATCAATCCTAGCATAAGGGTAATTCTCTATGACTGGGATCTGTCGTGACAACCAAGCAAAAAAGTCATCATTAAAGGACTCATTGGTCCTTCCTCCCCCTTGTCGTAGCAGCATCACTACCCATCTACATATCCTGGGAAGAGAGGCCTGATGCCCTCGTACCACCTCTCGAGGGATGAAACTGGGCACTCTTTCAAAGAAGAAAGAGAAAAGAATCATTTGAAACTTGAAGTTCCTCTGAGTCCGCAACCGGTATTTTGTTAAATGTGTCTTCGTACAATCCAATAATGTGGTGCTCCAATAAAAAATCTGTGCATTTAATCACTGAACAACACAGTTCATCTATGCACGGAATGCCTGATGCAAAGCCGCAGACCCAGTAATCTGCCCGATGAGCAACATGATCGCCTGCAGTGCTAATTCTATGATCTTTCTTATTGGCACTTGTGAGCTCATCCAATCTGTACCCACCTCACAATGGATTCCAATCAACTCCGATATATTTTGAGGCCCAGAGGGAAATGTACGGAAGTTGACCAGTTCCCCTCTCCTGGAGAGGCCAGTCAGAAAGTATATGTCCTCTGTCGTTGCAACCAGCGACTGCCCCTCTAGCATAAAGGCCTTTGTGTCGGGATGCCAATAGTCAACCAAGGCATTCAGTAGCCTAGGTTGTGTTCGCATAAAAGGACACAGAAAAAATTTCAACAATCCACATTGCATTAACACAACAACAACATTAGGGTCTTCCCCAACCACCACACTAATATCCTCATGCTCTCTTTCTCTCCAATGCACATAGATCTTGCACATGGGCAAAGTTTAGGAGCGTTAACTCTTGCTTTTTTAATTTTTTTTCACTAAATGGAGAGTCAACATGGGTTGTTGTGATGACAGTCACGTGTATACACAGTCTGCCATAAGACAGAGTGAGTGTACACGCGGGCTGTCATAGGACAATCCGCATGGACATAGGGTCGAGATTTTGAAGGTCGACACTCCCCCAAAAAATGAAACTAAATGCCTAAATAAAGAATTAGATTGAAATATGAGGTAATTTGTACTTACTTGGTCCAAGCGGATGGTTGTTTCGTCCACCGAAGCTCCGGAAATCAATTTTTTTCACAAAGGGGCAGTTTTGGCTTTTAGTCAATTTCTGAATTAAGAATGGTGATAATGAGTTGCTATCTTCTATTTATAGAGGTTTTTGCTTGTTTTTGTCAATTTTTGGACCCTTTTGTCATTTTTTCTAAACTGAAAATAATTTAAGATGGTTTAGGAGTCTTCTTTGGATGGTCATGGGAGTATTTATTTGGGTATTGGGATTTTTTTTTGAGATTTGGGCGTTTTGACGGTCCTTTGCTAAAAAGTCATTTTTTCCAACTCGTTGCATTTAAGTCAGGATTACACCTCCACTTTATGCATCTCGTTGTCTTTTCCTCTTTGCCATAGGATCAATCCCACCAAGTTGCGACACAAAACCATTATTGCTGCTTTAGAAGTGTCGTAATTTGGTGGTAGATCTTATCGTAACATGGATGCCCTAGGTAGATCCTAGTTGCATTATGGTGTCCATGCTGTCACTAATGACTATAGGCTTGGGAGTCCCTTTTAGTTTTTCCGGATTATGAGTTTGAGCCTCATTTTCATGATTCTTTATCACTCTTGACCTCACCCTTGGGACTACCAAAACATAACAAGTCTTCTTTTAAGCCCTTTTCAGACCCTCTAAACATGAAAAGGTTTTTGAGCGATCTTGTGACCTTTCATGCTCGTTAAACTAAAATTTGAAATCACGTCTATCCGGCGGTAGTTTACCCCTTTTTCAGTCTGCCTCGGATCTCTAGAAGAGTACCCTTAGGTATAATTTTAACCATTTTTTGAGCCTGAGGGACTAAAATTACGAAAAAGGAACCCCCACGGAGTCCATAGTTAAGCTCTTTTCAGACTCCCTAAAATTGAAAAGATCGTCAAGTGACCTTATTCTTTCACACTCGTTAAAATGGTCTAGAAGAACATTCCTGACGGAGTCCATAGTTAAGCTTTTTTTAGACTCCTTAAAAATGAAAAAATTGCTGAGTGATCTTGTCTTTATCACACTCATTAAAATGGTTTTGAATAGACGTCTTGTCAGTGCTAGTTTACCCCTTTTTCGAACCGACTAGACTATGTTCGAAAAAGGTACCCCATCGGAGTTTCCTTTTATGTTTTTTCAGATTCTCTAAATATGAAAAACCGTCGAGTTTACCTTCTCTGGGCTCGTTAAACTTACATTGAAGGATGTTAACATTGTGTGTCTTATTAATCACATTTTCATACCTGCGTCTTTGGCCTAATGCTAGCTCCATGTTGCTCTCAACCAAACCATCTAAAACATGCCTTATACGCAAGCCCTGTAGCACTTTTCCTTTACGTCTTGACACCTTTGTCCCCAGGAGGGATTTTTTCCAAGTGTCCTTGCTTTGAACATTAGTCTTGTCCTTGCGCCTTGAACTCGTATATTTGCAACACTCATTCCTCCTTTCTAACGTAGCATTATTTTATTCCTTTTCCAAAATTATTGAAAAAGACAAAAAAATAAAATATACCCCAAAAAGAGGAAGGGAAAAGTATTTTCTTTGTATTGTCAGGACAATGAGTCGCCCTTGGATAAATCACATCCTTTTGTTTTTCCGTCAAGCCCTGGGATTTCATATGACCTTAGGAAACTGTTCTCGCTACATTGAGTTGTGTCCTTCTCCCTTTGGTTATCCTTTCAAACATATGGAGAGTTTGTGTTTCCTCCTTCCTCATGAACTTATGTTAATGCCATGCTACCTGAGTCTCATCATTTGTCGTGCTATTGTCCAAGGGAATTTTTTACCAATCTTGAGTCGACCCCTCTATAGTTTGTCTCTTTCCCTCATGCCCGACCATCCTAAAAGTCCAATCAAGTCTTTGCTCAAAATTAATGAAGCCTTCATTCTGATCATCAAAGATTCTCTAGTCCATGACCGACGAGCCATTGAAGACCTCTTGGAAGTGAAGTTGTATACTCATATTACACTCCTACCAGAGTTTTGAATATTTTTAAGTTGTTTCTCGAGCTCTGAAGACCTCATATCCAGCCATCAGGCATTGTCATCTTCTAGAAGATGGATACTATACATGTATATATTTTTTATTTTGATATGTAGATTCGTTGTGTATTGCTCGTGGCTGCACTTTCTATAGTTATATGACATGGATCTACAGTGTATTTGATTGGTAGCCATGATTTTATTTCATCCTGAGCATGGGTATGCCCACCTCAGTGAGACAATTTTTATTTTGCAGATGTCACCTCCCAAATTCTTGTCCCTAGTGTTATAACCCTAATTTGCACCAAACATGCTTACTAGGCATCAGGCCATCTTAGATTCCTTCTTTGCCAAAACAATACTGAACAACTCTTCTTAAAAACCCTTTTTATAAATTCCCACGTGCCCGGCTCCATTACTGCACGCGTGTACACGCTAGCTGACCCAAGACAGTCTGCGTGTACCTACATAAGCACGAAAAAAGGAAAGTTGTTGACGAAACACATAGCTTTGGGTAAGTTAACTAAACCTTTCGGCCATGCATGGCCAGTCATTCAACCAAATACCTAGCTCCTTCTAACCTATAAAAGAAGGGGTAGGGGTCCCATTTGAAAGGAGGAAAATCACAGTAAAGAAACTATACCCGATTGAGCATTCCCTTTGTCCCAACCTTTAGCCATCCTTGTGTAAAGAGAAGTATAGAGAAAATCAGTTGGAAGACAGTGGAAGAAGAGCCTAGGACCAAGATCGAGGAGCAGTAGCTGACTTTATCATTGTAAGGTATCATTGTGAAGTTAATAAAAGAATTTCTTTTCCCGTCCTACCATATGAGATTGTCATTATTTGAATATTGATTATATGATTGATTAAATCTCTAACCCATTAGTTCATAGATCAAATGCATGTAGATTTCTTTGTTCATCTTTTGGTGAATGCAGGTCAGCATTGGGAGGATATTTGCAGTAAAAGAATGACTAAGCGTGAAAAGGGATCGACATCGAACACCAAAAATAAGGTACGTCAACTTAGTCTCTTGAGCCTTGTATTTACACATGAGTAATGGGGGTTTAGGCATGGGATGATGGTAAGAAGTAAGAATCTTTAGGTCATTTCTGCATGCATGATAAAAACCCTTAGTGTTAGTCCGTAGGAGGCATTTCCCACCCACAACAGAATTGGCGACCATACTAGGGATCTCTAGGGTTTTCTATGAGTCTTTTTTGGGTATTTTTAAAAAATTTGTTTCGTTACATGTTTTTAGAGTTTCTGCAAAATTCTGAGCTGGAAGGGACTCTGGTCTTCCATACCAGTTCTTCCTACTTACTTTGCTTGGCTACATTTTATTTTATGGGAAGTCACAGAGGTACACATGGCCTATATAAGGCTTTCATGCATGTACATGCGCCCAACCTTCACACAACCCACGTCGACACGCTAGCTTATAAAGTGACAATAGCGTGGTTAAGTTTAGATTTTTTTTATTAAAGAGGTAGTCATCCTCTCCCCTGTCAGAATTGATCCTTCTCAGGGGTTTTATGGAACTCATTCTGGTCTCTGTTGTTGCAGTTTGTAGCTTAGGTACCACCTTAGATTGGTTTTGTTCTATGCAATTTTCCTTGAATTGTTTTTCTTTTCTGCCAAAGTAAGTTTCTAAGTCTTCAAGAGATTCTGGTTCTCAATACCAGTAGTCTCTTCCAGTGCTTGATTTCTTGTATTTTCATTTTTGAAGAGTTGCAGAGGTACACACGGCCTGCATAAGGCCTACATGCGTGTACACGCGCTCTGACCTTACACAACTCGCGTGCACACACTGGCTGTTGAAATGTCAGCAACGTGCCTGTTGAGAAAAATTTTGTTCAAGGAGAGACAATCATCCTCTTCCTTATCAAGAGTTATACCTCTCAAGGATTTCCTTGATTTAATCTTGGTCTTTGTCATAGCAGTTGGCAACTTAGGTCTGATTACAGCATAGATTTCTTTTTCATTAAAATATTTCTTCCGTTTCTTATCTTTTTTAACTTATTTTTAGCTTCAAATTTTAAGAAAAATGAGTTGCATTTTGAAAAAAAAAATCCCCCTCATGGCCCCGGGGGGGGGGGGCATGAATCGTGCATTCATCAGTTTATTTTAGAATATTTTTTTATTTCTACTGTGATTGGAAGAAAATATTAAAAAAATTAGTTTGTTAGATATCTTTATTTCCTTCCATTTTCTTTGCATTGTTATTTGAAAAAGAAAAAGAAATTATCATAGTGTTGTGTTTTCTTCTAATTTTAAAAGCATTTCAAAAAGAAAATAAGAAAGATAATTAATCTTTGCTAGTGTTCTTATCATTTTTTTTTCTGCAAGAGTCTTAACAACATCAGTTTCACTACCACACCTTTTGAGTAAATCAAGCCTTAAAAGGAAGGCTAATTAAAAATAACTCGACTTTTATGTTTGTAGGGTCTATCAACTAGATTAGGCTAGAGCCTTGATTTAGGTTGGAGAGAAAAATATTCAAGGCTATAATGAAAACATATGATTCTGTGACAAGGAGTGTAGAAGTCCAATAACGTGGAAATTATCTGGGACCCCCCTCTAACATAGGGGCTAAACACAAGGTCGCATGAAAAAAGGTAGTGGAGATAACCCCTCCAAAGCCAGACCAAGCGTAATGGGGAACGCATATAGAGGACTTGTCTTGGGATTCCGTTGATCGCATTTTCCACAGAGCTTCGTGGGTCTCGAATCTATTTGAGGTCCTCAGTTGTCTTCCATAACACTTTCTTTTGATACCCTTGATAGGTTTTGGGCTTGATACCTTTCTCATTGCGGTCCACCCAACTGTTGACTGTACCCGCCTGGTGATTGTTCACGAGCTAGCAACCTAGTTGCCTTTACTTTAGGGACTTACACGGGTGACTGTGGGGGTATATTGTGGTACCTAGGACATACATGAGGCCATGCTTTGCAGAGTATACCCAGAGGGTACTTTCGTGTTCGAGTTTCACTTGCATCAATAAGCTGCTCTAGTGTTGGTTGGTGTAACTGTTCTTCCAAATAGTCAGTCATTTGGTTGATTTTCCTTTAGGAACTTTTAGTGTGTGCTCTATGCTCCCTAGTTTTCCATAGTGAGTTAGTCAGTCATGGCTTTGGGTATTTGACCTAGGGTGGTAGACTACCCACTCCGTTGGTTGAGAGGACTTTTCAATCTTCCACTTAGAAACGCAGTGCCGCCTCTTTATAGGCGTTGTTTTGATAACACTGGTTCTTTAGAGTCAGTGTGTGAGACTTTTACAGATTTGAACGATCCCGCAAGGGGAGAACCTATGCATAAGATCTTCATGGCTAAAGTTCCTGACGATACCAACCAAGGAACCCTTTTGCAAGGGGATTCTTGTTTTTTTCCTTTCTTAGGAAACATTGGTGTCCCTTTGATGGCCACTTTGTACATTCCTGGGTTGAATGTGGGACTACCAGTTTGGTTGGGTAAAATTCCAAATGTCCCGAATTCTCTTGATGCTTCTCAGTTAAGCACCTTAATTCATGAGCACGCTATTGATGTTTCTGCATTAGCAAAGTCTTCTCCTCCTCCTCCCGCCTCTGGTGAAAGTACAGTTACTAGTAACCGGAAGTCTAAATGAAATAGAAAGAGGAAGAATAGGAAGAAGAAATCACCAACCTCTATGAATCATGTTGGATATAGGTCGACAACCTCTACAAGTAAAATTGAAGACCAACACCCAGCCTCTACAAGTTATGCTAGGGGAAAGGACCCACCCTCTACAAGTCATGCTGGGGGAAAAATTCCATTCCCTGCAATTCATATTGGCAATAGGTCCATAGCCTCTGTAAGTCATGTTATCGACCCATCACCAACCTCTGCAAGTCATGTTGGAGATGTGCAACCAACCACTGCCAGTCATGCTGGGGGCATTGATTCTATTGAGAAAGATAGACAGATAGGACATAAGCCTAAGTTCCCTTTTAAGCTTTGCAATGGAGATCACCTTACTCATTTATGCCCTTGCATTCCAGAGGTACAAGGATTGTGGTCCCTGTCTGCAAGCTCTTCTGATTCTGAGTATTCTGAGGTTTCCTCACAGCCTATTCAACCATTGGTTGAGAAAGTGGTCATGTCGATGCAGTCATCAGCTGATCCCACTCCTCTTTTGGGGACTGAGATTCCTTTAGACCATGTAGCCTCTCAGCCTATGCAGCCATTGGTTGAGAAAGTGGTCACGTCGATGCAGTCATCGACTGATCCCACTCCTCTTTTGAGGGGTGAGGTGCCTTTAGACCTTGTAGTCTCTCAGCCTATTCAACCATTGGTTGAGAAAGTGATCATGTCGATGCAGTCATCAGCTGATCCCACTTCTCTTTTGGGGGGTGAGGTGCCTTTAGACCATGTACTCTGTCAGCCTATGTAGCCATTGGTTGAGAAAGTGGTCACGTTGATGCAGTCATCGAATGATCCCACTCCTCTTTTGAGGGGTGAGGTGCCTTTAGACCTTGTAGTCCCATAGCCTATTCAACCATCGGTTGAGAAAGTGGTCATGTTGATGCATTCATCAGATGATCCCACTCCTCTTTTGGGGGGTGAGGTGCCTTTAGACCATGTAGTCTCTTAGCCTATGCAACCATTGGTTGAGAAAGTGGTCACGTTGATGCAGTCATTGGATGATCCCACTCCTCTTTTGAGGGGTGAGGTGCCTTTATACCTTGTAGTATCTCAGCCTATTCAACCACTGGTTGAGAAAGTGATCATGTCTATGCATTCATCGGCTGATCCCACTCCTCTTTTGGGGGGTGAGGTTCCTATTATCCCTAATTTTTAGGGATAACAAGGAGATCATGTCTCAAGGCCCATAGGTCCTAGACATGGAGTACCGAGAGTAGGATTGACCTAAGCATGGCCCTGGAGGGCCCATACTTTTCTTCTTCCATCAGCTTTATATTGGCAGCAGTAGAAACATCCATCACCATCGGCTTGGTCTTGTATCAGACGAGGTTCTTGCTCCATGAGGTAATTGGTCCAGGTATCATGGTATGTGTCACTTTTTGATCATTAAAACCTTTAAATATATGCATCTGGGATATTGACAGGGTATCCTAGCAAGCTTGTGCCCATAGGTCTAGGTTTTCCACTGGGGAATTTCTGAAAAGCCATCATTCGCTCCCCTCATAGCACCACTATTTCATCTTATCTCCTGCTCACTTGTCCCATTCCCCTTGTCCGAGCATTGGGTTGACCTGTTTGTAGGATTTCACCTTATCTCATGGGAAGAAGGGGCTAAAGGCCGAGAAGGTAAAAGAAGTTGGTAAAAGATAAAAGCCTAGAAATAAAACCTCGAGATGCTTCGCTTAGGGATCCCCGAGAAGGCAATAAAAATCCTCTCAGTAAGAAAAAAGAGGGACCCAGAAAATATAAACAAGACCTAGTCAAGTAGATAGGGGGGCTCATCATAATCTAACCTATTAGGTTCATGGTTACCTAACAGTATGACATTGCCACCATCTGGTTACCATGCCAGGGCAGTGACCTTTGGTTTCATGGCCAAGGGGAAGGGGG
>SNQJ01S0085754.1:10712-34668 GCA_010110895.2 Picea sitchensis | reverse complement strand
GGTGTTTAAAGCATTTATTGAATGAGGGATTGATTGGATACATTGATTGCTACATCATCTTGATATTTATTGGTGGAGTGATATTATTTCATTGTTGTATTAACAAACATTGACTTCGTCAATACTTATTGTTATAATTTCTTATATATTGATATCAGATAGTCTTATGAAGTACTAACCCATTGAATCATAGCTTTCATATATTGTTTTGTTTTTGCTTTGTTCTGGGCAAGTGTTCTTCTTTGGGCCTTCACTTCATTATTGGCTGTTTAGCCGGGACTATATGTTTTGGTGGTGACCTGTGAAGGGGGAACTTTACTTTTGACCTTTAAACTTTTGCCTCTTCAAAACTTCAGGTTACCAGGGACGTCTCCCCTGGGCCTAACCTCCCTAAAGAGAAATAACCTCCCCATTGTGGTGACATTGGGTGGGATAGGTTCCTGTTATGCCAGTTTGACCTCCATCTTATAGCTATTTGACCTAGCTACAAGCTGTGCAATAACAATGCCTTTAGACCATGTAGTCTCTCAGCCTATGCAATCATTGGTTGAGAAAGTGGTCACACTGATGTAGTCATCGATTGATCCCACTCCTCTTTTGAGGGGCGAGGTGCCTTTAGACCTTGTAGTCTCTCAGCCTTTTCATCCATTGGCTAAGAAAGTGGTCATTCTGATGCAGTCATCGGCTAATCCCACTCCTCTTTTGGGGGGTGAGGTGCATTTAGACCATGTAGTCTAGAAGCCTATTCAACCATTGGTTGTGAAAGTGGTCATGCCGATGTAGTCATCGAATGATCCCACTCTTCTTTTGGGGAGTGAAGTGTCTACCGACTATGTTTTTATCATTTCTGGTTCAATACTTTCAAAACAAGGGGGCATTTCGCTCATTCCGAGCACACCCCCTCCAAGCCCTAGGATGGTTTCCTTTGATTGGAATGACCTTGTTGAGCCTTGTCTTCTTTCTACCACACCTTTTCAAATAAGGGTTGAAGTTAATTCAACAAAGATTTATCGATGTATTGTGGATGAGGGAACCTCTGCAAGTATTTTATCCTCCTCGGTTTGGAAAGTCTTGGGATCTCCCAAGCTTATGTCTGCTTCGCATGAGATGTTGGCTTTTGACAGACATCCTAGTGAATATTTGGGGATTCTTCCTCGGTTTCCTATCTCATTAGGTGGGAAGACTGTCCTTATTCATGTTATAGTGGTTAAAGGCCCGTTAGATTTCAATATGCTTCTCGGGCATGATTATGTATATGCTTTGAATGTTGTAGTGTTTACGCTCTTCCGGGTGATGCATTTCCCTCACAATGGAAGCATTGTCACTATTGACCAGCTGGAATTTGATAATCACCATCCTAATTCGACATTATTTCAGACTACCCCTTTATATGTTCCTAGCATTCGTGTAGACTCTACCCCACCACGGGTTAATTATGTGGCGTCTTATCCTCGGTGTTTAATTGATTCTGAGCAGGAACCGGTGCAATCATGTGTTCCCTCTTGAGACTTGGTCTCAACAATTGATCCACTGGTTTATCCAATGGGGGAATGGGAAGCCTTGCTTCCCTCTCTTGGTCCAAGTGGGCTTGAGTATCCTTCTGAGTCTGATCTCGTTGTTTGTAGATCCTCAATCCCTCGTGCTCGTGATTCTTCACTGATAAACAATGCCAGTCCTGGCCAAAAATTCCATCGTCATATGGAGTATGGTCAGTTTACTTCACCCTTTGGGACTGTCGACCCTCTTTTTCATGATTTCTCGTATTTTGAATTGCCTTCAGATGAGGCTATCCTTGAAGCCATGACTATGGTTTCTATACCACGGGAGGACTTACACCGTGGTTTGTGTTTTCTTCCCTTTTGGGAGACTTTCCAACTTGACTATCGAAGAGACTCTTGGTCTGAGCCTAGCAGCAGGCTCTACCTGAACCAATTTCATACATGATTTGTAACCCCCATGGGTCTTCCTTTAATCCCTTTTCAGACCCTCTAAACATGAAAATATTGTCAAGTGATCTTGTGGCCTTTCATGCTCGTTAAACTAAAATTTGAAGTCACGTCTATCCAACGGTAGTTTACCCCTTTTTCGGTCCAGACGGTCAACTGTATGAACAAAGGTATACTCTAGAGGCTTTGGATCCCTAGAAGAGTATTCTTAGGTATAATTTTAACCCTTTTTTGGGCCTGAGGGACTAAATTTACGAAAAAGGAACCCCCACGGAGTCCATAGTTAAGCTCTTTTTAGACTCCCTAAAATTGAAAATATCGTTGAGTGACCTTATTCATTCACACTGGTTAAAATGGTCCAAAAGAACATTCATGACGGAGTCCATAGTTAAGCTTTTTTCAGACTCCTTAAAAATAAAAAAATTGTCAAGCGATCTTATCTTTATCACACTCATTAAAATGGTTTTGAATAGATGTCTTGTCAGTGCTAGTTTACCCCTTTTTTGAACCGACTAGGCTACCTTCGAAAAAGGTACCCCATTGGAGTCTCCTTTTACGGTTTTTCAAACTCTCTAAATATGAAAAACCGTCAAGCTTACCTTCTCTGGGCTTGTAGAACTTACATCGAAGGACGTTACCATTGTGTGTCTTATTAATCGCATTTGCATAACTATGTCTCTGGTCTACTTTCGGCTCCATGTTGCTCTGAACTAAACCATCTGAACCATGCCTTATACGGAAGCCCTGTAGCACTTTGCCTCTATGTCTTGACACCTTTAGCCCCAGGAGGGATTTTCTCGAGTGTCCTTACTTTAAACATCAGTCTTGTCCTTATGCCTCAAAATTGTATGTTTGCGACACTCATCCCTCCTTTGTAACGTAACATTTTTTTATTCTTTTTTCAAAATTATTGAAAAAGAAAAAAAAAATCAAATATACCCCAAAAAAGAGGAAGGGAAAAGTATTTTCTTTGTATGGGAAGCACAATGAGTCGCCCTTGGATAGAGNTCCCTCCTTTGTAACGTAACATTTTTTTATTCTTTTTTCAAAATTATTGAAAAAGAAAAAAAAAATCAAATATACCCCAAAAAAGAGGAAGGGAAAAGTATTTTCTTTGTATGGGAAGCACAATGAGTCGCCCTTGGATAGAGCACATATTTCATTTTGTTCATCAAACCCTGGGATTTAATATGACCTTAGGAAGTTGTTCCCACTACATTGAGTTGTGTCCTCCATTTGGTTATTCTTCCAAACACATGGAGAGTTTGCTTTACCTCCTGCCTCGTAAACTTATGTTAATGCCATGCTTCCTGAGTCTCATACTTTGTCATGCTATTATCCAAGGGAAGTTTTTCTAAGCCTGAGTCTGCCCCTCTGCAGTTTGTCTCTTTCCCTCATGCCCGACCATCCTCAAAGTCCAATCAAGTCTTTGCTCGAAATCAATGAAGCCTTTAGTCTGATCATCAATATTCTCTAGTCCATGACCGATGAGCCGTCGAAGACCTCTGGGTAGTGAAGTCGTACACTCATATTACACTCCTACCCAATTTTTGAAGATTTTGAAGTTGTTGCTCGAGCTCTGAAGACCTTATATCTAGCCATTAGTCCTTATTAGCTTCTAGAAGATGGATACTCTACATGTATATCTTTTTGATTTCAAGATGTAGCTTCGTTGTGTATTGCTTGTGACTACACTTTATATAGTTATATGACATGGATCTATAGTGTATTTTATTGGTAGCCATGATTTTATTTCATCCTGAGCATGGGTATGCCCACCTCGATGAGACAATTATTATTTTTTTTGCAAAAGGCACCTCTCGATTTCGGGTCCCTGGGCTCACTTGTTTGGAATGTTGGTGAAGATTGTTAATGTATTTAGTCCATCATATGCTCTTCTGACCTCACACAGTAGGGGGCATATATTATAACCCTAATTTTCACCAGACATGCTTACCAAGTATCAGGGCATCTCAGATTCCTTCTTTTCCAAAACACTATTGAACAACTCTTCTTAAAAACCCCTTTTATAAAGGCCCACGTGCCCTGCTCCATTACTGCATGCATGTACACGCTAGCTAACCCAAGACAACCCGCGTGTACCTACAAAAGCACAAAAAAAGGAAAGTTACTGATGAAACAAACAACTTTGGGTAAGTTAACTAAACCTTTCAGTCATGCATGGCCGGTCATTCGACCAAATACCTAGCTCCTTCTAACCTATAAAAGAAGGGGTAGGGCTCCCATTTGAAAGGAAGAAAATCATAGTAAAGAAACTATACCCGATTGAGCATTCCCTTTGTCCCAACCTTTAACCATCGTTGTGCAAAGAGAAGTATAGAGAAAAGTAGTTCGAAGACAGTGGAAGAAGAGCCCAGAACCAGGATCGAGGAGTAGTAGCCGAATTTATCATTGTAAGGTATCATTGTGAAGTTAACAAAAGAATTTCTTTTCTCGTCCCGCCATATGAGATTGTCATTATTTGAATATTGATTGTATGATTGATTAAATCTCTAACCCATTAGTTCATAGATCAAATGCATGTAGATTTCTTTGTTTGTGTTTTGGTGAATGCAGGTCAACATTGGGAGGAGAGTTGTAATCAAAGAATGACTAAGCACGAAAAGGGATCGACATCGAACACGAAAAATAAGGTAAGTCAAATAGTCTCTTGAGCCTTGTATTTACACATGAGTAATGGGGGTTTTGGCATGGGATGATGGTAAAAAGTAAGAATATTTAGGTCATTTCTGCATGCATGATAAAAACCATTAGTGCTAGTCCGTAGGAGGGATTTCCCACCCACAACACCTAGGCTCACCGGTTTTATACGTTGATAAAGATTGATAATGTATTTCGGCCATCAGATGCTCTTATGACCTCACACATTAGGGGGAATCTGTTATAACCCTAATTTTCACCAGACATACTTACCTGGCATCAGGCCACCTCAGACTCCTTCTTTTCCAAAACACTACTAAACAACTCTTCTTAAAAACCCCCTTTATAAAGGCCCATGCGCCCTGCTCCATTACTGCACGCGTGTACACACTAGTTGCCCCAATACAGCCCGCGTGTACCTACAAAAGCACAGAAAAAGGATAGTTGTTGAAGGAACACATATCTTTGGGCAAGTCAAGTAAACATTTCGGCCATGCATGGCCAGTCACCTAGCTCCTTCTAGCCTATAAAAGAAGGGGTAAGGGTCCCATCTGAAGAGGAGGAAAATCATAGTAAAGAGACTATACCCAATTGATCATTTCCCTTGTCCCAACCTTTAGCCATCCTTGTGAAAAAATAAGTATAGAGTAAAGCAGTTAGAGGAAAGTTGAAGAGGATCCCAGGACCAGTTGAAGAGGAGCAGTGCCGACCACATATTGTAAGTTTAATCTTGTGAAGATTAATACAAAAAGGAATACTTTTGTTGTCCCACCATATCTTGTGTTCAAGTTGAATGTTTATCTTATGATATTGTCACAACTAACCCATCAATTAGTATATGAAATGCATGTTCACAGCTTGTTGTTTGTTCATGTGTGAATGCAGGTCAGCTTTGGGAGGAGGCTTGCAATCAAAGAGCGAGTGAAAGAAAAGGGATTGACATCAAATGAAGAACTTAAGGTAGAGTTACCGAATCTCATTTACACCTTTGTATTGCATGAATTTGGGGTTTTGTGTTGGGAGAATAGGAAAGAGTAGAGGCCTTTGAAATGGTCATTTTCTGCATGCATGATTAGAGCCCTTAAATGCTAAGTCCGTAGGAGGGATTCCCACCCACAATAGAATTGGTGACCATACTGGGGATCTACATCTCAAAGGTACACGTGACCATACTACTGTCAAAACGCCCAAATCTCAAAAACAATTCCCAATACCCAAAGAAATACTTCCCATGACCATCCAAAGAAGACTCCTGAACCATCTTAAATGATTTTTAGTTTAGAAAAAATGACAATAGGGTCCGAAAATTGACAAAAAGAAGCCAAAACCTCTATAAATAGAACCTAGCAGCTAATTATTACCATTGTTAATTCAGAAATTGACTAAAATCCAAAACTATCCCTTTGTGAAAAGAATTGATTTCAGGAGCCTCGGTGGACGAAACAACCATCCGCTTGGACCACGTAAGTATAAAATACCTCATCTTGCAATCTAATTCTTTATTTAGGCATTTAGTTTCATTTTTTGGGGAGGCATCGACCTTCAAAAGGTCGACCCTACATCCACGCGGGATGTCCTATGACAGTCCGCGTGTACACTCACTCTATCTTATGGAAAACTGCGTGTACACGCAACTGTCATCACAACAACCCGCGTGGATCCTCCATTTAGCGAAAAAAAATTAAAAAAGAAAGAGTTAACCCTCCTAAACTTTTCCCATGTGCAGGATGTATGTGCACTAGAGAGAAAGAGAGCATGAGGATATTAGTGCCCTGGTTGGGGAAGACCCTAATGTTGTTGTTGCGTTAATGCAATGTGGATTGTTGAAATTTTTTCTGTGTCCTTTTATGTGAGCAAAACCTAGGCTATTGAATGCCTTGGTTGACTATTGGCATCATGATGCAGGGGCCTTTATGCAAGAGGGGCAGTCGTTGGTTCCAACGACAGAGGACATATAATTTCTGACTAGCCTCTCCATGAGAGGGGAACCAGTCAACTTCCGTATGTTTCCCTCTAGGCCTCACAATATATCGGAGTTGATTGGACTCCATTGTGAGGCAGGTACAGAACGGATGAGCTTGCAAGTGTCGATAAACAAGATCTCAGACTTAGCACTGCAGGCAATCGTGTTTCTCATCGGGCGGATTACTGGGTATGTGTCTTTGCATCGGGCGTCCCGTGCATAGATGAACTATGTCGTTCAGTTCTTAAATGCACAAATTTTTGATTGGAGCACCACATTACTGGATTGTATGAAGAGGCATCTAACAGACGATTTGTTGCGGACTTAGAGGAACTTCGGGTTTGGAATGATTCTTTTCTCTTTCTTCTTTGAAAGAGTGCTCAGTTTCATCCCTCGAGAGGTGGTACGAGGGCATTAGGCCTCTCTTCCCGCGATATGCAGATAGGCAGTGTTGTTGCCACGACAGGAGGGAGGAAGGACCAATGAGTTGATGACGAATTTTTTTCTTGGTTGTCACGACAGATCCCAGTCATAGAGGATTACCCTTATGATGGGATTGATTTCTTGAGAGACCTTGATATACTAGCACCTCCCGGCGAGGAGCGAGGAGAGATGGGTAAGTTTGCATTGTTTTTTTTTTTTTTTGTTAAACATATGTAATTTTTATGTTGTTTTTTATATATATCATTTTTTTTATACCAGAGAATTTGAAAGATATGTGTCTATTATGTGCAAATGTGGGGCCAATGCGACCAATGGATTATGCGAGGAATACGCGTTGTCCTCGGCCAGGGGTCGCACCTGCCTCCGCAGGGGGACTAACAGTAGCAGGAGAGCTTCCAACCGGTGAAGATGAGAGGGTTCTGAGACGAGTAGAGAATTTTTTTACCTTGATCACTCGCACAGTCCCCATGGTAGAGATTGAGGATTTGCCACCATCTATGCGGCCTCATGTAGTGGGGGCGCCACAGATATGGGTCCAGATTTTTCGGCGTTTGGAAAATGTCGTTGATTATTACAACAGGTCCCACATGCCCCGTCCTTAGTTAGGCTGGAATTTTCACGTGCTAAGAGAACAAGTATATTGGTTGAGGGCATAAGCCCCATGACTCGTTAATGGTTGTATTTTTGAGGAGCATGCGCCCACCTATGTACTCTGATGATTTTTATATTATATATGGATTTTTATTTCTTTTTATGTCTTATGGATTATATTTTCCCTTAAAAATGTATTTACATGTGCATGTGTATGTCTTTCTTATATGTGTGTGAGATGCCAATCTAAGATTTGATTAGCTAGAGTATTTGTGACTTGATTTAATCTCCTAGGAACATGAAAATATGGAATATAATCAAATCTTCATTCTAAGAGACGCACCCTAAGGAATCATCGTTGTAAAGTAGGATCATGAACATGGTAGACTCTATTTAACTGAGACACAACCAACTGATTGTCTAAATAGACCCAGAGGTGAGAGATACCAAATGAAAGAGCGTCACGAAGAAACTCAATAACTCTGTTGTATTCAACAACATTGTTTGTGGTGTCGCCTAAACATATACCTCCTGAGGATAATAATTGGCCCCGAGGTGTAAAAATTACCCAAGCTACAGAGGCAAGCCTCCGAGTGTGATGGTTAGCGATTTCTACGTACCCAACGAACACCTCTGATTCACTTGACATCTTCCACAGTGACAAAATATAATCATCAAAAATGACACGTCCATAAAACCAAAAGAAACCAGAAAGTAATAGTACACAGACTATACATATGTTACAAAACATTACCCAAGGTGACCTACCTATGAGTAATACTTCTTGAGGTAGAGCCCATTTCTAGGCTCCGCCAAAGCATTTCCCTCAAAGTCTACCAGACGATAAGCACCCTTTTTTAGAATCTCTTTTACGATGAAAGGTTCGAACCACATGGGTTTGAATTTGCCTGCCCCCAGGGAGTCCTTATCCTGGTCATAGACCAGGACAAGGTCTCCTTCAAAGAAAATCTAAGGATGAAAGGATCGATCATACTAACACTTGACTTTTTGTTTGTGAGCCTCATTGGCTAGGGCCGCATCACGCCGCTACTCAAGGTATAATAACCGCTCTTCAAGTGGAGAACTGTCTAGCAGTAACTGTACTTCCAATTTTAGGGACGGGATCTGACATTCTATAAGCAAGACTGCTTCCAGCCCATAAACAAGTTGAAAATGTAAGAAACTGGCTACAGTCTTAACAGATGTTCAGTAAGCCCATAATGTCGAGTATAACATCAAATGCCAATTTAACTTGGCCGAATTGATCGTTCGCTGTAGGATGGTCTTAAGAGATTTATTTATAGCTTCCACCTGAACATTCACTTGGGGGTAGTAGGGTGACGAATGTTCTTTCCACAACCCAAGATTTGATGTTAATTCAGCCATCATTTGGTTCTGAAAGTGACTACCATGGTTAGTGACAATATCTCTCGGGATGTTGAACCTTGCGATTATCTAGTTAAACAAAAAGAAAGTTGCAGTCTCTCCATCATATTTAAACGTTGGCATAGCTTTGACCCACTTCGTAAAGTAGTCTACAACTACAATGATATATCGGTGCCCCGTTTCTTAAGGAGGGTTGCATGTAGTGTAATCAATCCCCCACTTGGTGAAGGGACCAACTGTGATGACAGGAAACATGGGAGAAGGATGTGTCCTCGTATTCCGAGAAAAGATCTGACACGGGTGGCACTTCTTGACCGATTCGATACAATCTTTGATTAACATTGGCCAGAAGTAACCGACTCATAAAATATTTTGGCTTGTTACCAACCCAGAAAAATGATCGTCACATGCTCTAGTATGGAAATCGTTAAGCATGATAATTGCTTCTTCATGAGTGAGACATCGACGAAGGATGAAATCTACACCTTGGTGATTCAAAGTGTCGTCGAGTATGAGATAGTTCTTAGCCTGATGGCGTATACGGTGACACTCATCGCAAGAAGCAGAGGCGAGGCACTTCAAAGTCTAGAAATAGAAAAGTATATCTCCATACCAGGGATCCGAAGATGCGATAAAAAACATGTCTCCTCTAATAGGTGACTCTTCGGGAATAAACTCACCGGATTCAACCGGAAGTTCCGAGATGAGTTCTGCAGAGACCAATGACTTTTTGGATTTTGCCAAAACAAAATCTAAGTCAAATTCCTAGGGAACAAATATCCATCTACCGATATTCCTGCCAATGACGCGTCGTGTTAATACATATTGAAATGGATTCACAGTGGCAATGACGATGGTATTGCGAAACAAAATATAATGACGGAACCGTTGAACAACATGAACGGCTGCCAACGCCAATTCTTCAATATGGGAATAATTGAGTTCTGATCCAACCAGGCCTCGATTCAGGTAATAAATCACATATTCTGAGAGGAGGTCATCCTCCTGAACTAAGACCATATCGATAGTCGACTCTGCTGAAACCAAGTATAATTAAAAATATTTGTTATAATTAGGTGGCCGGAGCAGAGGGGTAGTCATGAGAGCATGTTTCAATGTGTTGAAAGAGTGTTGAGTGGCTTCGTCCC
Organism: Picea sitchensis; assembly: GCA_010110895.2. Classification (NCBI taxonomy): domain Eukaryota; kingdom Viridiplantae; phylum Streptophyta; class Pinopsida; order Pinales; family Pinaceae; genus Picea; species Picea sitchensis. The sequence goes on along the minus strand of SNQJ01S0085754.1, from coordinate 24,529 downwards.
AATAAAAAGGGATGTCTTTCTTTAGAAAACGCATAAATCCCTTTGTGATCTCAGCATAGTTGGCTATGAAACGCCTCAAAAAGTTTGTTTTTCCCTGTAAACATTGAAGCTGAAGGATTGTACGTGGGGGAGGAAACTGAAGTATTGCCTCCACCTTGAGATGATCAACCAGGATCCCTGTTGTTGAGACTATGAAACCGAGTAGCCATCCTGACATTATGCAAAAGATGCATTTGTTTGGATTCAAGAGAATTTGAAAGTAGCGACATCGCTCAAAGATAAGTCAGAGGTGTGTGGGATGATCCGTTCTCTTGCGATATTGTGATGCTAAATCATCTAAATAGGCCTCAAATATATGCTTGAGATCATGGAAAGAAAAAGACATTGCCCGCTGGAAGGTAGCTCCAGCATTTTTGAAGCCAAAAGGCATCTTACGATAGGAAAATGTACCCCATGGACAGATGAAAGTTGTTTTGTGCTGGTCTTCAGGTTTGATCTATATCTGATTATATCCCGAAAAACCATCCATGAAAGAAAAATCCTCGCAATCGGCGCATTCAACGACTATCTGGTCAATGAATGGTGTGGGAAAATTATCTTTTGGACAGGCTTTGTTCAAATCATAAAAATCCATACATACGTGAATCGTGCCCTATTTCTTATTGACCGACACAGGATTAGACACCCATTGGGTCAAATGGACAGGATAGATAAAACCTACTTTGAGCAGTTTCTCTACTTCAACCTTAATAGATGCTGCTTTCCTGGGATTAACTGGACGAAGCTTCTGCTGAACTGGTTTGGCATCAGGATAAGTTGTGATTTCATGTTCGACTATTTTTGGATCAGTGTCTGGAATTTCCTCGTAAGACCAGGCGAAAACGTCGCATAATTCTTTAAATAAGTCCATGTAGATTTGAATCTCTTCGGGGGAACAATCAGCTCCGATGAAAACATTATCCACGACGCCAGGGGTTCTGGAAATATTAATTGGTATAGTTTCAATGATATTTTCCATATTACCCTCAGCATAAACCTCATGTGTAGCCAAGGGATTGTTAGGACAAGACCTATCTCTAGTCATAGTTCAGGTGAATTCCCTTGCTTCTATTCTTGCTTAACTCTGGGAGGAAGTATGATCTATGATGGATATCATCCCAGGGTTTGTTCGGACTAGTCATTAATTCAATGATTGCTTCATTTGAGGGAAAGACTAAGTATAACGAATTGGTATCAGCGAGGGAACTTTGAGCCCAAATAAGCTCTGGAATCGAATCTAACTCTTTTGAAGGAGTTGGATCGGTGTCGGCTGAAGCTTGCTGGACTAAAGAGTACACTGCTTCTGTCATGGACAAGGGCATGGACATACCATGGTGTCCTGTCCCCTCGATAGTGGCCGATGGGGAAGGAAAAATCCATGGATCATTGAAGTAAGTCATGTGAAATGATGAAACTTGGAAAATATCAACCTTATGGGGGTCTCATATGAACTTGACAGCACCTTGAGGAGGTGAGTAATCAAAAGTATGCATCAAAGGTGGGCACAAACCAACCCCTACGTTAACGACACCCAGTTGAGGATTACCAATCATCAGGACCGCGGATGCCCCTAATGAAGGGTCAAGTCGGGAGAAGGACAATTCATCAGTGGTCACGATCCGGCCCTCGTGTGGAAACAACAAGACCCAAAAAACTATAGTGACCACTGCCTGCATGGCATAGGTCCAACTCCTACCTAACAATAAATTGTAGTCGAGGGATGCATTGACTACTTCTACCTCAACGCACACGGTCTTACCTCCTAACTGTAAGGGGAAAGAGGGGATGATGCCATGTGGTCGGAATTAACGACCGTCGAAAGCAGCAAGAAGAGTAGGTGACAGAGACAAAATGGGTTGGCTAATGGCCTTCCAACATCCCAACAACATGATGCATGTCGAGGTGCCCTCATCAACCACCGTGCAGAAAATGTTCCAAGTAAAAGTTTTCCTGGGGTAAGCCACTACTATCTAAAATGCTACGTGGTAACGAAGATGAGGTTTTAAGTCAGTTGTATCCTGCATGATTGTACCCAGATTACAAGTCTCGGTAGATCCTAAAGAGGCTAACAAATATTTCCTCTGGGAAGGGCATTTTTGGAGGACCCCCAAAGAGGACATCACACAAGGGTTTTGAGACAAATCCTCCACCACAGAATAGTTCTGGGCAGCCCTTGCATTTGGGTTATGAGAAGCTTTCTTGAACGCACCTTTTGGGATGTGTGTCATTTCTTCGTGCAAAGTCTTCTCAATCTAGAGAGGAAGAGATGGGATTTCAGCTTCTTTACCTTTCTCAGAGGTGCTTGGCTTACTGTAGTCATGTGCTCTAGTTGATATAAAATCATCACCTTTCATCATATACACATTCACAGATGCATGATTGTTAGAAGATTGAGAGGGTCCTTGACTTCCCCCTTTCGCACTTGTAGAGGCTTGGGTTAGGTTTTTCCCGTGTTGAAATGGATTCGTTAATACAACAGGTTGTTGTTGTGACACAAACTTTTGGGACAAACTTTTGGGCCTCTACAAGTGTAGGGCACTGGTGGGTCGGGTGGTATTCCACGCACAGGTTACATAGATACTTCGCCTTTCAATTATCGGTGTTTCCCCCACCAACATTATTAGTGGGTTTCTTATCCCGCTTATCCTTCTTAAGTTGTTTTTTCTTTCCATCAGGTTGTTGGGTGGCCTTCAGATTTGTTGATTGCACACTGTGGACATTCGACGTTTGGGTAGGGGGAGCAGCCGAAACAATAGTTTGACTAGCTGTTGTGTGTTGTATAGACAATTGTTGTAATTATTTTGTCAGTTGGTCAACGGTCTTTGCTTGTGTTGAACCTACTATACCATCGGCATGTGGTCCATCTCTCTATCTAGTTTGATCAAGTATGGATTGTGGTGCATCCAGCAAAATCTCGTACAGTAAACCAGACTGAGAATAAATTAGGTCAAGTTGTTGAGCTCTCATGATGGCATATTCTTCGGAAAACACTCCCAACTTTGTGACGTATTTGGATAGTTGTGGAACCAAAGACTTAAGGAACCACTCAAGAAGGAATGTTGGTGGGATTGGTACCTTAATCAAACTCTTCCAACATCTCCATTCTCAGATGTGATAAGAGATATGGTCCACTTTTTTCGGTTCAAAATTGGCCAGCAATTATGTGTCAATGTCATATCTCATAGGTAATTGGAAATGGTTTAGGAACACCATTGCCAATTCTCCGAAGGAAGAATATCTCGAGCGGACAAGATCGATGTACCATTTCACAGCACTCCTAATGAGAGTGCATTGAAAAAATCGCAATTGTACGGAGTCGTATTTCAACAAATTAGACAAGCACCAAAGATGGAAGGTGGTCACATGATCCCCTGGATCTTCATTAGGCTTGGCTTCGAACTTTGGTATGTCCGAAGACAATTTCGTCGGCATAGGGGGCCAATGTGGATCGTGACAGATGGGGTCATTTAACAACCTTGTCAAGTCTGGAAAATGTAAGGTTGACAAGAAAGGTAGTTTTGGTTGTTTTTGATGATAACCATGGAAAAAGGGGCCTGGAGTTTGACTGGCACTAGGTTGCCAGAAAAAGTTGGGTTGCTAGCCAGGGTTCTGGTAAAAACCATGGCCATGACCAGTGTATGGATTTTGCGTTTGAGGAGACATTATCAGATGATTCCTGAAATAGGACGTAGATGGTTGGGCATGCATTACATTCGGAGGACTTTGGGAAGGGTTTCCCCATGCTGATCCCATGAGAATAGGTATTGCACCTTCCCCGGGGATCCATTGGTTGTGAAAATAATTGCCCCATATCGACATTCCTAACGAGGGAATAGATCCTTGCCAAGAATTCCAAGGTCCTGATGCGGAAGAAGTTCTTGGGTTTTCCACTTGTGCAAGAATAGTACCCTGCATAAGATTAGGTTGGCCATAACTGGGGTTTCCCCCAGTCAGGAAAGCAGCTGACAAGAAAGTGTTGTTACCAAATGCACCGAACAAAGAAAATGGTGTCGACCCTATCGGCATATTATGAGAAGGTGGTCCTTGACTCCCTACTCCAAGTGAACTATGGTGTTTTTTTGGCCTGATGGATTGTTGGTTGGTACTGCTGAGTGAAGGGGCCAAAGGAGGTATATGACCTCCCCCATAAGGGAAAGTGTTAAAGGGAGTTGAAGTGCCTCCCATGGGCCCTTGCAGAGGAGTGTTAGAGCTCCCTGCCTCGAGACCTAAAGTCTATAAAGTGGAGTAGGATAGTACAGGGATTGTATGTGAGTTAGGCATTCCATGTGAGTTAGGCCTATCGCACTCTGTGTGAAAGGAGCATTGGTCACCGCCAAAGACGGGATCGGACCACTACTCAAGGTAGAGGAAATCAAGACCATGGTGGATCGTACCAGTGACTGTGGGTTAGGAGGTGGAACACCCCCTGTGGTGACAGCCGCAGTGGGAATAGAATAATTCCCAGAAGAAGTGGCAGTGTTTGTTTCCATTGCTATGCGTGACAATGTTTGGTGCCCATAAGGATAAAGATGTGCGATGATGGGCACTAAAAGATCGATGGTTGGAGTTTTAGGTGGACTGAGAGCTTCCTCTCTAAGGTATGAAATAGTTGGTTCCTCTGGATGTTGGTCGGGCACAGTTTTCTGTGACCCGGTCACTTCAAAAGACCCTTGTTGGTCAAGCTTTTGCCTTAGCGGTGGTGGGGGTGGCTCTAGTGTAACTGGTGCCAGGAAAAGAATCCTTCGTGACCGGCGGAGCTCGTGATCCTCCACTATGTGAGAAGATCAAAGACACACTAGGGATTTCTATTCATTAAAAAACCACATACACTAGAAAAAAGACCCTACAAGATAAAACAAGCAAACACTAAACTAGTAGGAAGAACAATTACAACCAACAATAGAGCAACTTACCGGTGCAAGTGCAACTTGAACACGGAAGCACCCTCTAGGTATACTCTACAAAGTGTGGCTTGATGTTTGTCCTAGGTACCACAGTATACCCCCGCAGTCACCTGTGTATGTCTCTAAAAAGGATAGGCAATTAGGTTTCTAGCGTGCGAACAGTAATCAGGCGGGTACAGTCAACAGTCGGGTAGACCACAATGAGTAGGGTATCGATCCCGAAACCTGTCAAGGGTATCAAAAGAAAGTGGTCTGGAAGAAAACTGAGGACCCCAAATGGATTCGAGACCCACAAAGCTCTGTGGAAAATGCAATCGACGAAATCCCAAGACAAGTGCTCTATATGTGTTCTCCACTACGATTGGTATGGATTTGGAGGGGTTATCTCTGCTACCTTTCCGCACGCGACCTCATGTTTAGCCCCTGTGTTAGAGGGGGGTACCGGATAACTTTCATGATATTGGACTTTTAACACTCCCTAGCACAGACTCTTATGTATGTTTTGCAGCCTTGAAGAGTTTCCTCTCCAACCTAAATCAAGGCTCTAGCCTAGACTAATTGATGGACCCTACAAACATAAAGTCTAGTTGATTTTAATTAATCGTTAATTTTTATGGCTTGTCTTAAGTCAAAGGTTATGAAAGTGAAACTAATGATGTTTTAGAGACAAAAGAAAAATAAACATAAAGATGGAAACAAAATAACTTCTTCTTGACACAATTCTTAATCAACTTTTCAAACTAAATTTTTTTCCCAAGATCTTTGAACAACAAACTCAAAACAAGATTTCGCTCAACTACGAGCTACTCATTGTCCTAAGTAAATAGCCAAGAACTTATGAAAGAAAAAAAAATTCTTGGTTATTAATGCAAACCAATAACTACTTAATCAAACAAAGAAATAAAACATTTTTTTTTATTTGAATGCTCACAAAGCAAAAAGGAAAAATATCGATAAGTAAAGACCAAGAAAACTTTTGTCCTAAGCACAGATCGCAAAGNTGGTTATTAATGCAAACCAATAACTACTTAATCAAACAAAGAAATAAAACATTTTTTTTTATTTGAATGCTCACAAAGCAAAAAGGAAAAATATCGATAAGTAAAGACCAAGAAAACTTTTGTCCTAAGCACAGATCGCAAAGAGTCACTTTAAAAATAACACACAAGCAGATTAAAATGGACACTCACACTTGTCTAAAAAACCTATCAAACCTAAGTTACTGACCGCTATGACAGAGACCAAAAAATCTAAGAGGTATAAACTCTTGTCAAAGAACAGGGTGACTGCCTCTCCTTAAACAATTTTTTTTCTCCACAAGCACGCTGCTGACAGTTCAACAACCAGTGTGTGCATGCGAGCTATGTAAATTCATGGCATGTGTACACCCGTGCAGACCTTATGAAGGCCGCGTGTACTTATGAAACACTTCAAAAATGGAAAGACAAGAAATCAAGCACTGGAAGAGACTACTGGTATTGAGAACTAGAATCTCTTGAAAACTCATAAACTTACTTTATCAGAAAAAAGAAAACAATTCAAGGAAAATTTCATAGAACAAAACCAATCTGAGGTGAAACCTAAGCTATAAAACTGCAAACACAGATCCCATAATGAGTTCTAGAAAACCCCTAAGAAGGATCACTTCTGAAAGGGGAGAGGATGACTGCCTCTGTAAAAGAAATCTTCTGAAATCATACACGCGACTGACACTTCATCAGCTAGTGTGTACACGCAGGCTGTGTAAAGGTAGGGCATGGGTATATGTGTGTAGGCCTTATATAGGCCACGTGTACCTCTGTGGGTCCCATAAAAAAAAATGCAGCTAAGAAAAGAAATAGAGATAACTGGTATGGAAGACCAAAATCTCTGTTAGCTCAGACTTTTGTAGAAACTTTAAAAATAAGGAATGAAACCAAATTTTTAAAAATACCCAAAAAGACTCCCAGAAAACCCAAGAGATCCCTAGTACAGTCGCCAATTTTTTTGTTGGTGGGAATCCCTCCTACGGACTTAGCATTTAAGGGCTCTAATCATGCATGTAGAAAATAACCATTTCAAAGGCCTCTACTCTTTCCTATTCTCCCAACACAAAACCCCACATTCATGCAATACAAAGGTGTAAATGAGATTCGGTAACTCTACCTTAATTCCTTCGTTTGATGTCAAGTGCTTTGCTTTCACTCTCTCTTTGATTGCAAGCCTCCTCCCAAAGATGACCTACATTCACACATGAACAAGGAAAAAGTTGCAAATATGCATTTCATATACTAATTGTTGGGTTAGTTGTGACAATATCATAAGATAAACATTCAACTTGAACACATGATTTGGCGGGACAGGAAAAGTATTCCTTTTTGTATTAATCTTTACAAGAGTAAACTTACAATATGTGGTCGACACTGGTCCTCGAAACTGGTCCTGGGCTCCTCTTCAACTGTCCTCCAACTACTTTTCTCTATACTTCTTTTTGTACAAGGATGGATGAAGGTCGGGACAAGGGGAATTCTCAATTGGGTATAGTCTCTTTACTATGATTTTTTTCCTCTTCAAATGGGACCATTACCCCTTCTTTTATAGGCTAGAAGGAGCTAGGTATTTTGTCGAATGATCAACCATGCATGGCCGAAAGGTTTAGTTAACTTGCCCAAAGATGTGTGTTTCATCAGTAACTTTCCTTCTTTCATGCTTTTGTAGGTACACATGCACTGTATTAGGGCAGCTAGCATGTACACGCGTGCAATAATGGAGCAGGGCATGTGGGCCTTTATAAAGGGGTTTTTTAAGAAGAGTTGTTCAGTAGTGTTTTGGAAAAGAAGGAGTCTAAGATGGCATGATGCCAGGTAAGTATGTCTGGTAAGTATGACAGAGAGAGTGTACACGTAGGATATAATATGACAACCCGCGTGGACGTAGGGCCGACCTTTTGAAGGTCGACGCCCCCCCAAAAAATGAAGCTAAATGCCTAAATAAAGAATTAGATTGCCAGATGAGGTATTTTATACTTGCTTGGTCCAAGCATATGGTTGTTTCATCCACCGAGGCTCCCATAATCAATTATTTTCAAAAAGGGGTAGTTTTTTTATTTTAGTTAATTTCTGAATTAACAATGGTGATAATGAGCTGCCAACTTCTATTTATAGAGGTTTTGGCCTCTTTTTGTCAATTTTTGGACCCTTTTGTCATTTTTTCTAAACTGAAAATCATTTAAGATGGTTCAAGAGTCTTCTTTGGATGGTCACAGGAAGTATTTCTTTGGGTATTGGGAATTGTTTTTGATATTTGGGCATTTTGATGGTCCTTTGGTAAAAAGTCATTTTTTCCAACTCGTTGTATTTAAGTCAAGATTACACCTCCACTTTCTGGATCTCGTTGTCTTTTCTGCTTTTCCATAGGATCGATCCCACCAAGTTGTGACACAGAACCATTATTGCTTCTTTATAAGTGTCGTAATTTGGTGGTAGAGATTACCATAACATGGATGCCCTAGGTAGATCCTGGTTGCATTATGGTGCCCATGCTGTCACTAATGACTATAGGATCGAGAGTCCCTTTTAGTTTTTCCTGATTACGAGGTTGAGCCTCATTTGCATGATTCCTTATCACTCTTGACCTCACCCTCAGGACTCCCAAAACATAGCGGTTCTTCTTTTAAGCCCTTTTCAGACCCTCTAAACATGAAAAGGTTGTCGAGCGATCTTGTGACCTTTCACGCTCCTTAAACTAAAATTTGAAGTCACGTCTATCTGGCGGTAGTTTACCCCTTTTTCAGTCCAGATGGTCAACTGTACGAACAAAGGTATACTCTAGAAGCCTTTGATCTCTAGAAGAGTACCCTCAGGTATAATTTTACCCCCTTTTCGAGCCTGAGGGACTAAATTGACGAAAAAGGAACCCCCACAAAGTCCATAGTTAAGCTCTTTTTAGACTCCCTAAAATTGAAAAGATCGTCGATGATCCGGATTATTTTCGGCATGAAATGAGAGTGGAGATATAATAAAGAAATGCAGAGAGATATCGCATATATTTGATAATATAACATAAATGTATCAGAGATGCAACCATAAACACAAATATACAATAATACACAATTTCTATTAATGAAAGAAATGTACAGAGACTATCAAAATACAGAGTGAAAGAATCCCTCCTACGGACTTAGCATTTAAGGGCTCTAATCATGCATGCAAAAAATGACCATTACAAAGGCCTCTAGTATTTCCTATTCTCCCAACACAAAACCCCACATTCATGCAATACAAAGGTGTAAATGAGATTCAATACCTCTATCTTAAGTCCTTCGTTTGATGTCGATCCCTTTTCTTTCACTTTCTCTTTGATTGCAAGCCTCCTCCCAAAGATGACCTGCATTCACACATGAACAAACAACAAGCTGTGAACATGCATTTCATATACTAATTTCTAGGTTAGTTGTGACAATATCATAAGATAAACATTCAACTCAAACACATGATATAGTGAGACGAGAAAAGTATTCATTTTTGTATTAATCTTCACAAGAGTAAACCTACAATATGTGGTTGGCACTGCTCCTCGAAATTGGTCCTGGGCTCCTCTTCAATTGTCCTCCAACTGCTTTGCTCTATACTTCGTTTTGCACAAGGATGGATAAAGGTTGGGACAAGGGGAATTCTTAATTGGGTATAGTCTCTTTACTATGATTTTCTTCCTCAAATGGGACCCTTACCCCTTCTTTTATAGGCTAGAAGGAGCTAGGTATTTGGTCGAATGACCGGCCATGCATGGCCGAAAGGTTTAGTCAACTTGCCCAAAGTTGTGTGTTCCATCAACAACTTTCATTTTCGCATGCTTTTGTAGGTACACGTGGGTTGTATTGGGGCAGCTAGCATGTACACGCATGCAGTAATGGAGCAGGGCACAAGGGCATTTATAAAGGGGATTTTTAAGAAGAGTTTTTTAGTAGTGTTTTGGAAAAGAAGGATTCTGAGATGGCCTGATGCGAGGTAAGTATGTCTGGTGAAAATTAGGGTTATAAAATATGCCCCATAATGTGTGAGGTTAGAAGAGCATCTGATGGCTGAAATACATTTTAAATCTTTATCAACGTACAAAACCGGTGAGCCCAGGGACCAGAATTCGGGAGGTGCCATCTACAAAATAAAAATTGTCTCACCGAGGTGGTAATACGCATGCTTGGGATGAAATAACATCATGTCTACCACTCAAATACACTATATATCCATGTCATATAACTATAGAAAGTGCAGTTGTGAACAATACACAACGGATCTACATCTCAAAATAAAAAATATATACATGTATAGTATCCATCTTCTAGAATATCATAAGGCTTGATGGATGGAGATGAGGTCTTAAGAGGTCAAGTAACAACATCAAAATCTTCAAAACTTGGGTAGGAGTGCAATATGAGTGTACAACTTCACTACCCAAAGGTCTTCGACGGCTCGTCGGTCATGGAATAGAGAATCTCTTACGATCAGACTGAAAGCTTCATTGATTTCAAACGAAGACTTGATTGGACTTTCGGGATGGCCAAGCATGAGGGCAAGAGACAAACTACAGAGGGGCCGACTCAGGCTTGGTAAAAAATTCCCTTGGACAATAGCACGACAAACGATGAGACTTAGGTAGCATGGCATTAACACAAGTTCATGAGGCAAGAGGCAACGCAAACTCTCCATATGTTTGGAAGGATAACCAAACGGAGGAGGACACAACTCAATGTAGCGGTAATAATTTCCTAAGGTCATATGAAATCCCAGGGCTTGATGGAAAAACGGAAGGATGTGCTTTATACAAGGGTGACTCATTGTGTTGCCAATACAAAGAAAATACTTTTCCCTTCCTCTTTTTGGGGTATATTTGATTTTTTTGTCTTTTTCAATAATTTTGAAAAAAGAATAAAAGAATGATACGTTACAAATGAGGAATGAGTGTCACAAGCATATGATTTTGAGGCGCAAGGACAATACTGATGTTCAAAGAAAGGACACTCGGAAAAAATCCCTCCTAGGGCCAAAGGTGTCAAGACACAAAGGCAGAGTGCTACAGGGCTTGCGTATAAGGAATGTTTCAAATGGTTCGATTGAGTGAAATATGGAGCCAGCATTAGGCCAAAGACACGGGTATGCAAATGCGATTAATAAGACACACAATGGTAATGTCCTTCGATGTAAGTTTAATGAGCCTAGAGAAGGTAAGCTTGACAGTTTTTCATATTTAGAGAGTCTGAAAAAACGTAAAAGGAAACTCCGATGGGGTAACTTTTTCGAAGGTAGTCTAGTTCGTTCGAAAAAGGGGTAAACTAGCACCGACAAGATGTCTATTCAAAACCATTTTAACAAGTGTGATAAAGACAACATCACTCGACAATTTTTTCATTTTTAAGGAGTCTAAAAAAAGATTAACTATGGACTCCGCCAGGAATGTTCTTCTGGACCATTTTAATGAGTTTGAAAGAATAAGGTCACTCGACTGATCCAAGTGGATATCAGTGGACACCCACCTTTTTCGACTAGCTCAAAACAATTTTCTGGCAATTTTGGCAATTTACTATTTTTAGCAATTTTTAACTTCCGGGGCCATTTTGAGGACCCAAATGAAGGTTTTTCGAGATCGATGTCCTCAATAATAACCAAAGGCATTATTGAGCCACCAAAATGAATCTCCTCGAAAATACCTTTCCAACGAGCCATCACACGCCTAAAACAGAGATCGTATGCAAACGTTACGACCCCGACAAGTTGATGTACTCACTTACCCAAAATGGGCCCACATGACTTTTGGCGATTCATCTCCTAGGGTTAGGTTTTGGGATGTCTAGGTTTTTTGGCATTCATGTTTATTGTAAAAATTCCTTCAGAGACTCATTGTAACCATCTTCTTCTGAATGCGAGTAGCCGTCACATCTCTTCTCAGAGATAAGTTGCCACCATTCTAGCGAGTCTTTCACTCTGTATTTTTACAGTCTCTATACATTTCTTTCATTAATAGAAATCGTGTATTACTATATATATGTGTTTATGGTTGCATCTCTGATACATTTATGTTATATTATTGAATATATGTGATATCTCTCTATATTTATTTATTATATCTTCACCCTCATTTTGTGCCGAAAATAATCTGGATCAGTGGTATTAGAGCAGGCTGCTCTTGATCATTTTTTGAGTGCATGTCCCCGATGAGGCCTGAGTATAGAAAGTTGGGTCTCGAGCTTGTCTCTCTTGAATACAATCACTCTCACACACCCAAGAAACCCTCAATGGTGGAAGAAAATAAAAACGATGGAGCAGACAATCATATCAATCTGTTGCTTGAGCAAGCTCTCACGCGACAGAGGGACGAAATGATGGAGAATTTTTCCCACATCCTTCATCGTCTTTCGATAACAGCAAGCGCATATTCATGAAGTGGCCACTTTGGAGGCACCTCGCCTATAAAGGTACATGTTAATTTTTATATTCCTGTATTTGAAGGACAGATAGATGCAAAATCCCTAGAAAAATGGTTAGCTCTGCTAGAAGGTTATTTCTCTATTCACAATTTTTCCGACAAAGAAAAGATCACCTTCACTCTCCTTAAATCTCTCCCTCATGTCAAACATTGGTGGGAAACTTACTGGGAGAAAATTTCCACAGAGGATTCTAGAATATATGGGGCCGATCCCACTTGGGATTTTTTTGTGGATGTGGTAAAGGAACAGTATTACCCTGTTGGCAACTACGAGGACTAGTACATGAGATGGACCACACTGCGGTAAGAGAGGGGCCAAGCAGTTTTGGAGTTCACCAATACCTTCCATACCTTGCGCACCAAGCTGGGTATCAAAGACTCTGAGTGACATTTGGTTCTGAAATACTATGGGGCTCTACACAGATACATACAAACTGAAATGGATTTTCTGGACATCTCATCACTCATTGCTACTTATCGATATGCTGTCAAAATCGAGCAGAAATTTAAGCACTAGAACAAATGGGAGTTCAGGTCTGCAAATCTGCAACAACTGAAGTATGACAAAGACAACCCTAACAAACAGTCTCCTGAAAACCAACCCAAGACACAGGAAAAGAAGGGTGATGGGAAGAAAAAGAAGGACACCGGAAAATGATGTGAGTTCCACAAAATCCCCTGGCACAACATCGATGAATTTCGCTCAAAACAATCATTGGTGGCCGATATCAAAGACAAAGAGCCGAACCCTGATTCAAAATCTGATTATGAAAATAATGGTAAAGGACATATCATTGATGCAGACCCCACTGCTATTTTTGCAACCACAACAATTCAACCAGAAGAACCAATAGATCCTGAAGAAGGGGAGCACCTTTTTCATTCACAGATGTGGGTGAAAGGGACCTCGATGCATTTTTTTGTTGATAGCGGAAGCTAGAAGAACCTCATCTCAACAGAGGTCGTCAAACAGTTGGGATTGTCGACAAAAATACACCCGAAACCATACAACATCAGGTGGCTTCGCAAAGGATGAGATCTCTGTGTCAGCCAACAATGTCGATTGTCATATGGCATCCAACCCTTCAAGGATGAGGTATTACGTGATGTTGCCCCACTAGATGTCTGTGATGTTCTCTTTGGCCAACCATATATGTAGAAGCGCCATGTTGTTTATGAGTCTCGACCCCGCAGTCTCATTGTTTATCTGGGGGGTCATCTCTATAAAATACCAGAGGTATTTCCAACTACTGTTCCACCTAAAAAGTTCCGCAAGGTAGTATCTCATACTGCAAAATTTAGCTTCTTCACAATCTGCTCAAAAGGAGAACAAAAGAACACTGCAACCACTACAACCTCGCCCCAAGCACCTTCTATCAAACAGAAGCAAGTCGACAAGGTTGCAGCAAAGCGCAA
>SNQJ01S0085753.1:13195-31366 GCA_010110895.2 Picea sitchensis | reverse complement strand
TGATGTAGTGTCGTTAAGAGAATGTGGAATGGTATTAGGTAGTCCATACTTATATGATCGTAAGGCAATCTTCTACATGACAAAGAATCAATATCAATTCACTAAAGCAGGTCAAGATTATGTGGTTCATGCTCATCATGTTAAAGCAAATAAAACACTTCAAACAATGGAACAATTAAAGAAGGCAGTGAAAGCAAGCAACAAACCAATAATTGTTTCAAATGAAGTAATAGATATTAAGAAAGAACAAGACATGATTGTTGAATGGAAAATCAATCATAAGTTGCTTCAAGATAAGCTCATGTCGTGCAAATATTTCAAGTATATCAATTCATTTGTAGTCATCTTCTTGATACTGTCATTAATAATGTTTTCTACATGGATGATAGTGGCTTCAGTAATATGTAACAGGGTTCAAATGGCTAACAATATACTGTCAGTTGTCATGATTGTGTTACAGTTGATCTTGATGAGATAGGTGCACAGGATAGAGTTCAGAGACAACGGACAAGCCGGGTGGCATATCCCAAGCTTGTTGACTGGTTAGTAACCTTTTGGGGACCAAAAGGTCTTTTTGTGGGGAGGTGTGATCTAGAATCGGATCTAGAAGCCTGAGAGGGCTTGAAAAATGCTCAAAAATGAAAGTGCTCGGAATCCGACGAAACTAGCGCCATTGCATCCATCTCGTCTTCCTGATTCCGACGGTATATTTACTTCATGAAATGGGCTCTGTATGCACAAGATATCACGTTCTATCCGAAAAGGCAAACATGCAAAAAAAGGGGATGACTGTACAGTCCGTACGGTCCGTACAGGTGACGTGGACGAATTAATGATCGACATTTGGCAGATATTGGTTGGTTGTTGAGGTGCCACGTGGCCTAGTCATGGGATGCCATGTGGCACCCCGTGATTGGTTCGTAGGTTTTGGTAAAAGTTTGTGGTTTCGTCGAGGGTCGAACCCACGACCTTTCCTCCGTGGCAGTGGATTGGCAGGGCTGGGCTAGCCAGCCTGCCCTCGTTACTTGATCCGTAGGATCTTTTAATGACTATGGTTGAGTTTTAATTTTGTATGTGTTAATTAACCATTTGAGAAAATTAGTGAAAGAATGAGGAAAGAAGAGGAATTATGACAGCCATATACACATATGCAAATCTGAAATGAAATAATAGACAACAAACCATAACACGCAGATTGATAACGGAGTTCGACACAACTTTGCCTATGTCTCTGGGCTTTTGTCTTTGTGGGGGAGGCTTCTTTATTAAAAATCTCAAAAATACATCGCTGCAGTGCCAATTGGCTACAAGACTAATCTGGTCATGTTCGTCCAGATCTCTAGAACCTTGCAAAGAAAACGACACGCAAAACGGATGTCCGGAGCTCCCAGAAATGGCTCGACAACATCTGCTCCTCAATATCTTCCCTGCATCAAAATGGCTTTGTATTGGATTCTCTTCAACATAACTCTACTTTTTCTGTCCTTGACTGTCCTCCATGGCCTCAAACAAGCCTGGTTTATATAGATTTGAAGTTAACATGTATATGGAAAAAATAATATTTATTTTTGGTTAAGGTTTTAAACAGCGAGGGAAAGGGCCAGGGCCTAGCCCCAGCTCTCGGTTCAACATACCACACGACCATACGCGGAGGCTTACCACATAACCATGACACGGGGAGTGTATTGGATAGGGAATATCCCACGGTTCATGGGTGGATCCCACAGGACCGGGGTTTTACCACCAAAATGGGCGCGCGGTTATAACTGTTAGCCTGTGGAGATGGATAACCAACTTCAAATCTATATATACCAGGCCTATTTGAGGCCATGGAGGATAGTCAAGGACAGAAAAAGCAGAGTTATGCTGAAGAGAAGCCAAGCCAAAGCCATTTTGATGCAGGGAAGATATTGAGGAGAAGACGCTGTCGGGCCATTTCTGGGAGCTCCGGATGTCCATTTTGCGTGTCGTTTTCTTTGCAGGGTTCTAGAGATCTGGACGAACATGAACAGATCAGTCTTGTAGCCATTTGACACTGTAACGATGTACTTTTGAGCTTTTGCACAGAAATAAAGAAGCCTCCCCCACAGAGACAAAAGCCCGGAGACGTAGGCAAAGTTGTGCCGAACTCCGTTATCAATCTGCGTGTTATGGTTTGCTGTCTATTATTTCATTTCAGATCTGCATATGTGTATATGGTTGTCATAATTCCTCTTCTTTCCTCATTATTTCACTAAGTTTCTCAAATAGTTAATTAACGCATGCAAAATTAAAACTCAATCATAGTCATTAAAAGATCTTACGGATCACATTCCCACCAGCATTCCTGCTTGAGTGGTTTCTTAGGTCTTCGGTCCCACAATTATCCAAAGACCTCGTAACGTCGGGAGTGTTTTCTGAAGAAGATGCAATCATGAGAGCTCAATATCTTGAGATAATCTATTCTCAGTCTGGTCTACTGTATGAAATCTTTCCAGATGTGCCATGATTAATACTTGATAAAACCAGACAGAGAGATGGAACACATGCCGATGGTACTGTTGGTTCAGCACAAAAAAATCCCTCTGAACAACTGATGAAACAATTGTAGAAATTGTCTATCCAGCATACAATAGCCAACCAGACTACTGTTCCGACTGCTCCCCCTACCCAAACGTTGGATGTACATAATGTGAAATCGACAAATCCGAAGGCCACCGAGTAGCCTGATGGAAAGAAGAAACAACGTAAGAAGGGTAAGGGGGATAAGAAACCCACTAATAATGTTGGTGGGGGAAACACCGAAAAAAGGAAGTCAAGGTATCCGTGTAATCTGTGTGCGAAAGACCACTCGACTCACCAATGCCCTCAGCTTGCAGAGGCCCAAAAGTTATTGTCACAGCAGCAATTTGCTGTGTTAACAAACCCATTTCAACATGGACAAACTCTAACTCAAGCCTCTACAAGTGCGGAAGGGGGCAGCCATGGATCCCTTCCGTCTTCAAAAAATCTTGCATCCACAAATGTGTATATGATGAAAGGTGATGCCTATATATCGACTAGAGAACATGATTACAGCAAGCCAAGCACCTCTGAAAAAGGTAAAGAAGCTGAAACCCCATCTCTTTCTCTCCAGATCGAGAAGACGTTGGGAGAAACCATGACACACATCCCAAAAGGTGCATTTAAGAAATCTTCTCACAACTCAAACGCAAGGTCCTCCCAAAACTACTCTATGGTGGAGGATTTGTCTCAAACTGATCCAGATTATTTTCGACATGAAATGAGAGCGGAGATATAATAAAGAAATGCACAGAGATATCATAGATATTCAATAATATAACATAAATGTATCATAGATGAAACCATAAACATAAATATACAATAATACACGATTTCTATTAATGAAAGAAATGTACAGAGACTGTAAAAATATAGAGTCAAAGACTCGATGGATTGGTGGCAACTTATCTTTGAGAAGAGATGTGATGGTTACTCACATTCACAAGAATATGATTACAATGAGGTTATGAAGGCCTTTTTACAATAAATAGGAATACCAAAAACTCTAGACATCCAAAAACCTAACCCTAGGAGATGAAGCGCCAAAATTCATGTGGGCCCCGTTTGGGTAAGTTAGTGCATTAACTTCCCGGGGTTGTAACTTTTTCATACGATCTCTGTTTTAGGCGTATGATAGCCCGTTGGAAAGGTATAATAGAGGAGATTAATTTTTGGGAATTAAATATGTCATAGGAAATTATTGAGAACATCGATCTCGAAAAACCTTCATTTGGGCCCTCAAATTGGCCCTAGAAGTTAAAAACCGCTAAAAATAGTAAATTGCCAAAATTGTCAGAAAACTGTTTTGGGCCGGTCAAAAAAGGTGGGTGGCCATTGATATCCACCTGGATAAATCCTCCCTCCTTAGGAGGAAATGGTATCCATTGCGTTGAGTGCCTGGGGGAGAGGAAAAAGCATTTGCTGAATCTGAATCTTGGTGAGCTGCTTGCCTTGCTAGAGACGTCGCGCTGCTCAGTTTGTGGAAGTTTGTCATGAACCTATTGAGGCTGAGGATGTTCAACAAGTCGATATACATGAGAGGACGGTGTGAAAAATAAATCTTTGCACTTTGATGCAACCTTGTCAACCTGCTTCTGTTGGATATAAGGTGCTTGGGGCGATGCTGTAGTGGTTGTAGTGTCCTTCTATTCTTCTTTTGAACAGATTGTGAAGAAGGTAAATTTTGCAGTATGAGATACTACCTTGCGACACTTTTTAGGTGGAACAGTAGTCAGAACTACCTCTAGTATTCTGTAGAGATGACCCTGCAAAGTAACAATGACACTATGGGGTCGAGACTCATAAACATCATGGCGCTTCGACATATATGGCTGGCCCAAGAGAACATCATAGACATCCAGTGGGGAAACATCACATAATACCTCATCTTTGAAGGGTTGGATGCTATATGACAATCGACATTGTTGGTTGACACAGAGATCTCGTCCTTGGTGAAGCCACCCGATGTTATATGGCTATGGGTGTGGTGTTGTCGACAATCCCAACTATTTGACGACCTCTGCTGAGATGAGGTTCTTCTGGCTTCCGCTATCAATAATAAAATGCAACGGGGTCCCCTTTACCCAGATTTGTGAATGAAAAAGGTGCTCCCCCTCTTCAGGATCTATTGGTTCTTCTAGTTGAATTGTTGTGGTCACGAAAATAGTAGTGGGGTCTGCGTCAATGATCTGTCCTTTACCAGTATTTTCAGAATCAGATTCTGAATCAGGGTTCGGCTCATTGTATTTGATCTTGGCCACCAATGACTGTTTTGAGAGACATTCATCGGTGTTGTGCCAGGGGATTTTGTAGAAATCACACCATTTTCCAGTGTCCTTCTTTGTCTTCCCATGACCCTTCTTTTCCTATGGCTTGGACTGGTTTTCGGGAGATTGTTTGTTAGGGATATCTTTGTCATACTTCGGTTGTTGCATATTTGCAGTCCTGAACTCCCATTTGTTCTGGTGCTTAAATTTCTGCTTGATTTTAACAGAATATCGATAAGCATCACCGAGTGATGAGATGTCCAAAAAATCCATTTCAGTTTGGATGTATCTGTGTAGAGCCCCACGGTATTTCATAACCAAATGTCGTTCGGAGTCTTTGATACAAGCTTGGTGCACAAGGTATGGAAGGTATTGGTGAACTCCAGAACTTCTTGGCCCCTCTCTTTCCATAGTGTGGTCCATCTCATGTACTGGTCGTCATAGTTGCCAACAAGATAATATTGTTCCTTTACCGCATCCAAAAAAAATCCCAAGTGGGATCGGCCCCATATATTCCAGAATCCTCTGTGGAACTTTTCTCCTAGTAAGTTTCCCACCAATGTTTGACATGAGGGAGAGCTTTAAGGAGTGCGAAGGGGATCTTTTCTTTGTCGAGAAAATTGTGAACAAAGAAATAACCTTCTAGAAGAGTTAACCATTTTTCTAGGGCTTCTGCATCTATCTGTCCTTCAAATATAGGAATATCAAAATTAGCTTGTAGCTTGAAAGGTGAGGTGCTTCCAAAGTGGCCTCTTGATGAAGATGCACCTGTTTCTATTAGCAGGCATTGAAGGATGTGGGAAAAATTCTCCATCATTTCGTCCCTCTGTCGCGTGAGAGCCTGCTCAAGCAACAGACTGATAGCATCGTCTGCTCCGTCATTTTTCTTTTCTTATGCCATTGAGGGTTTCTTGGATGTGTGAGTGTGATTGTCTTCAAGAGAGACAAGCTCAAGACCCAACTTGATATACTTGGACCTCGTCAAGAAAATGCACTGAAAAAACGATCGAGAACAACTTGCTCTGATACCACTGATCTAGATTATTTTCGACAAGAAATGAGAGCAGAGATATAATAAAGAGATGCACAGAGATATTGTAAATATTCAATAATATAACAGAAATGTATCAAATATGCAACCATAAACACAAATATACAGTAATACACAATTTTTTATTAATGAAATAAATGTATAGAGATTGTAAAAATACAGAGTGAAAGACTCGCTGGAGTGGTGGCAACTTATCCTTGAGAAGAGATGTAACGACTACTCGCATTCGCAAGAAGATGATTACAATGAGGTTCTGAAGGCAGTTTTACAATAAACAGGAATGCCAAAAACTATAGAAATCCAAAAACCTAACGCTAGGAGATGAAGCGACAAAAGTCATGTGGGCCTCGTTTGGGTAAGTTAGTGCATTAACTTCCCGGGGTCGTAACTTTTGCATATGATCTCTGTTTTAGGCATAGGATAGCCCGTTGGAAAGGTATCATATAGGAGATTCATTTTGGGGCCTCAATTATGCCATAGGATACCATTGAGAAACTCTATCTCGAAAAACCTTCATTTGGGCCCTCAAATTGGCCCAAGAAGTTAAAAACTGCTAAAAATAGTAAATTACCAAAATTGCCAGAAAACTGTTTTGGGCCAGTTGGAAAAGGTGGGTGGCCACTGATATCCACCTAGATCACAAAACCATTTTGCGATGTTTTCTTTGGAAGTCCTCCAAATATGCCCTTCCTAGAGAAAGGCTCTATTAGTCACTTTAGGATCCGCCGAGACTTGTAATCCGGGTACGATCATGCTTGATACAACTGACTTGAAACCTCGTCTCCCTTACCACGTAGCATTCCAGATAGTCGTGGATTACCCCACGAAAATTTTTACTTGGAACATTTTCCTCATGGTGGTTGTTGAGGGCGCCTCAACATGTGTAATGTCTTTGGTGTGTTGGAAGGCCATTGGCCAACCCACTTTGTCTCCATCACCTACTCTTCTTACCGCTTTCGACGGTCATTCATTTCGACCACATGGCATTATCCCCTCTTTTCCTGTGCAGTTAGGAGGGAAAATTGTGTGTGTCGAGGTTGAAGTGGTCGACGCATCTCTCAAATACAATCTCTTGTTAGGGAGGAGTTGGACCTATTCTATGAAAGCAGTAGTCACTATAGTTTTCCGTGTCTTGTTGTTTCCACATGAGGGCCGGATCGTGACCATTGATTAATTGTCTTTCTCCCGTCCTGACCCTTCATTGGGGGCATCTGCAATCCCAATGATTGATAACCCTCAACCCGGCATCGTCAACATAGTGGTTGGTTTGTACCATGTTTGATGGGTACTTTCGATTACACACCTCCTCAAGGCGATGTTAAGTTCATATCTGACCACCATAAGGTTGAGATTTTCAAAGTTTCGTCGTTTCGCATGACTTGCTTCAACGATCCATGGATTATTCCTCCCCCATTAGCCACGATGGAAGGGATAGGGCACCATGGTATGTCCATGCCGTTGTCTGTGGCATAAGTAGCGTACTCTTTAGTCCAGCAAGCTTCCGCCAACCCTGATCCAACTCCTGCACAAGAGTTAGATTTGATTCTAGAGCCTATTTGGGCTCAAGGTTCCCTTGCTGATACATATTCTTTAGACTTAGTATTGCCCTCAGACGAAGAAATCATTGAAGCAATGACTAGTCCGGACAAACCCTGGGACGATCTCCATCACAGATCTTACTTCCTCCTAGAGTTAAGCAAAATTGAAGCATGGGAATTCACATTGACTATGACTGGAGATAGGTCTTGTCCTATCAATCCTTTGGCTACACATGCTGTTTATGCCGAGGGTAATATGGAAACCATCACCGAAACTATACCTATAAACATCTCCAGAACCCCTGGCATCGTGGATAATGTTTTCGTCGGAGCTGATTTCTCCCCCGAAGATATTCATATCTACATGGATTTATTTAAGGAATTCCGTGATGTTTTTGCTTGGTCTTACGAGGAAATTCCAGGCATTGATCCAAAAATTGTTGAACACGAAATCATGACTTATCCTGACTCTAAGCCGGTTTGACAGAAGCTCCATCTGGTTAATCCTAAGAAAAAAACAACTATTAAGGTTGAAGTGGAGAAACTACTCAAGCCAGGTTTTATCTACCCCATCCATTTGACCCAATGGGTGTCAAAACATGTGCCAGTTAACAAAAAACTGGGTACGATTCACGTATGTACAAAATTCTGTGATTTGAACCAAGCTTGTCCAAAAGATAATTTCCCCACACCATTCATTGACCAGATAGTCGATGAATGCACAGGTTGTGAGGCCTTTTCTTTCATGGATGGTTTTTTGGGATATAATCAGATACAAATCAAACCCGAAGACCAACACAAAACAACATTCATTTGTCCATGGGGTACATTCGTGTATCATAAGATGCCTTTTGGTCTGAAAAATGCTGGAGCTACCTTTCATCAGACCATGTATTTTTCTTTCCACATTCTCAAACATATCGTCGAGGCCTACTTAGATGATTTAGCATCATGATCTCATAAGAGAATTGATCATCCCACGCACCTCTGACTTATCTTTGAGCGATATCGCTACTTTTGGATTCACTTGAATCCCAACAAATGTAGTTTTTGTGTGACATCAGGTCGTCTGCTAGGTTTCATAATTTCAACGACAGGGATCATGGTCAATCCTCTCAAAGTTGAGGCAATAGTTCAGTTGCCTCCCCCACGTACAATCCTTCAACTTCAAAGTTTACAGGAAAAAGAAAACTTTTTGCGGTGTTTCATCGCAAACTATGCCGAGATCACAAAGGGATTTATGTGTTTACTGAAGAAGGATGTTCCTTTTCATTGGGACAATGCTGCTCAAATATCTTTCAAAGCATTGAAACGTGCCCTCACAACTGCCCCTATGCTTCGACCACTCAATTATAACAAAGATTTCTTATTATACTTGGCTGCAGCAGAGTCAACCATTGGCATGGTCTTAGTTTAGGAGGATGATTTACTCTTAAAATATGTGATTTATTACCTGAGCTGAGTCTTGGTTGGACCGGAACTCAATTATTCTCATATCGAAAAACTTGCATTGGCAGCAATCCATGCTGTCCAACGATTCCGTCATTATATTTTGTTTCGCAAGACCACTGCCATTGTTGTTGTGAATCCGTTTCAATACGTGTTGATATGATGGGTAATCGATGGAAAGATCAGTAGATGGATAGTTTTCCTCCAAGAATTTGACTTAGATTTTGTTTCGACGAAATCCAAAAAGTCATTGGTCTTTGCGGAACTCATCTTGGAACTTCCGGTCGAGTCAGGTGATGTTATGCCCGAAGAGTCGCCTATTCAAGGAGACATGTTTTTGATAACATCTTCAGACCCCTTGTATGGAGATATACTTGTCTATCTCCAGACTTTGAAGTGCCCTGCCTCTACTTCTCGTGATGAGCATCGTCGTATATGCCATTAGGCCAAGAACTATCTCATACTCGAAGATACTCTGTATCGTCGAGGTGTAGATTGCATCCTTCGCCGGTGCCTCACTCATGAAGAAGCGAAAATCGTTCTTAACGATTTCCATATTGGAGAATGTGGTGGTCATTTGTTTGGGTTGGAAACAACCCAAAATATTTTACGAGCCGGTTAATTCTGGCTGACATTAATCAAATATTGTATCACATCAATCAAGAAGTGCCACCCATGTCAAATCTTCTCACGAAAGACGAGGGAACATCCCGCTCCCATGTTTCCTGTTATCACCGTTGGCCCCTTCACTAAGTGGGGGATTGATTACACTACCTGCAACCCTCCTTCAGCAAGGGGCACCGTTATATAATCATAGCAGTAGACTACTTCACCAAGTGGGTTGAAGCTATGCCAACATTCAAATATGATGGCGAGACTGCCTCCCTCTTTTTGTTTAACCAGATTATAGCACAGTTCGGTGTCTCGAGAGAGATTGTCACTGACCATGGTAGTCACTTTCAGAACACAATGATGACCGAGTTAACATCAAATCTTGGGTTGAGGAAAGAAAATTCGTCACCCTACTACCCTCAAGTGAATGGTTAGGTGGAAGCTGTCAATAAATCTCTTAAGACCATCCTACAATGAACGATCAATTCGACCAAGTCAAAATGACATTTGATGTTATACTTGGCATTATGGGCCTACCGAACGTCTGTTAAGACTGCAACCGGTTTCTCACCTTTTCAACTCGTTTACGAGCTAGAAGAAGTATTGCCCATAGAATGCCATATCCCATCTTTAAAGTTGGCAGTACAGTTATTTCCAGACACTTCACCGCTTGAAGAGCGTTTATTATATCTCGAGCAACTCAATGAATAACGTTGTGATGCAGCCTTACCTAACGAAGCTCACAAACAAAAATTCAAGTGTCAGTATGATCGGTTCATTCATCCTCGTATTTTCTCGGAAAGAGACCTTTTCCTAGTCTATGACCAAGATAAGGACTCCCTGGGGGTAGGCAAGTTCAAACCCATGTGGTTTGGACCTTTCATCGTAAAAGAGGTTCTGAAAAAGGGTACTTATCGTCTGGTATATTTTGAGGGAAATTCTTTGGCAGAGCCTAGAAATGGGCTCTACCTCAAGAAGTATTACTCATAGGTAGGTCACCTTGGGTAACTTTTTGTAACATATGTATAGTCTTTGTACTATTACTTTTTGGTTTCTTTTGGTTTTATGGAAGTGTCGTATTTGATGTTATCTTTTGTCACTGTGGCAGATGTCAAGTGAATTAGAGGTGTTCGTTGGATTTGCAGATGGTGCCACCGGCACACTCGGAGGCTTGCCTCCACAGCTTGGGTAGTTTTTACACCTCAGGGCTAGTTACTATCTTCAGGAGGTATATGTTTAGGAGACACCATAAACAATGTCGCCGAATACAACGTAGTTATTGAGTTGCTTCGTGATTCTTTGTCACTTGGTATCTCTCACCCCCGGGTCTATTTAGATGCTCAGCTGGTTGTGTCTTAGTTAAATAGAGGCTACCATGTTCATGATCCTACTTTACACCGACGGTTCCTTAGGGTACGCCTCTTAGAATGAAGCTTTGATTATATTACATATTTTCATGTTCCTAGGAGATTAAATCAAGTCACAGATACTCTAGCTAATCAAATTTTAGATTGGCATCTCGCACACATATAATAAAGACACACACATGCACATGTAAATACATTTTTAAAGAAAATGTAATTCATAAGACATAAAAATACAGAAAAATCCATATATAATATAAAAACTATTAGAGTACATGTGTGGGCACAAACACCTCAAAAATACGTTCAGTAACAAGTCATGGGGCTTATGCCCTAAAAAATATACAAGTAGTTCCCTCGGCACGTGAAAAGTCCAGCCTAAATAAGGACGGGGCTTGTTGGCCCTATTGTAATGGTCAATGACGTTTTCCAAACACCGAAAAAGTCGGACCCATGTCTGTGGTGCCCCCACTACATGAGGCTGCATAGACATCGATAGATCCTCGATCTCTGCCATGGGGAATGAGTGAGTAAGAGAGGTAAAGTTTCACTCTACTCATCTCAAAACTCTCTCAGCCTCACCGACTGGAGGTACTCCTGCTGCTGCTAGTTCGCCGGCTGCAGCTGGGGTGGTCTTTGGTTGAGGACGTCGCCTGTTCCTTACATAGTCCGTTGGTCACACTGGCCCCACATCTGCACATAACAGACATAGATTTGTTAGATACTCTGGTGCATAAACAAAATGATATATATATATAAAACAACATAAAAATTACATATATTTTAAGAAACAAAAAAAACAATGAAGCAAACTTACCCATCTCTCCTCGCTGCTCTCCGGGAGGTACCAGTATCTCATGATCTCTAGAGAAGTCAATCCTAGCATAAGGGTAGTCCTTTATGACTGGAATCTGTCATGCCCACCAAGCAAAGAACTTGTCATCGAAGGCCTCAATGGTCCTCCCTCCCCCTTGTCGCGACAACAATGTCGCCCATCTGCATAATGCGGGGAGAGAGGCCTCGTGCCCTCGTATAGTATCTCTAGGACTGAAACAGGGCACTCTCTCAAAGAAGAAAGAAGAAAGAATCATCCCAAACCCGAAGTTCCTCTGATTCCACATTTGGAACTCTGTTAATTGCCTCTTCATACAATCCAATAAGGTGGTGCTCCGGTCAAATATTTGTGCATTTGAGCACTGAACTACACAATTCATGTGCGCACAGGAAGCCTGATGCAAAGACGTGGACCCAATAATCCTCCCAATGAGAAACACTATCACTTTTAGTGATAAGTTAGAGATCTTTCTTATCAGCACTTGCGAGCTCATTCTATCAATATCGGCTTCATAATGGAGCCCAATCAACTCCGATATGTTATGAGACCCGGAAGGAAAGGTACGGAAATTGACTTGTTCCCCTCTCCTCGAGGGGCCAGTCAAGAAGTATATATCCTCTGTCGTTGGAGCCAACGACTGCCCCTCTAGCCTAAAGGCCTCTACACCGGGATGTCAATAATTCACCAAGTCATTCAGTAGCCTAGGTTTTGCTCGCATGAAAGGACAATGGAAAAAATTTAACAAAACACACTGCAACAGTGCAACAAGAGCATCAGGGTCCTCATCGACCAACACATCAATATCCTCATGCTCTCTTTCCCTCCAGTGAACATACATCCTGCAAATAGATAAAGTTTAGGAGGGTTAACTCTTGTTTCTAATCTTTTTTTACACTAAATGGAAGGTCCACGCAGGCTGTAGTGCTAGCAGCCCACGTGTACACGTGAGTTGTCATAAGACAACCCATGTGGACATAGGTCCGACCTTTTAGAGGCCGACGCCCCTCCCAAAAATGAACTTAAATGCATAAAGAAAGAATTAGAATGCAAGAGGGGGTAGTGAGTACTTACTTGGTCCAAGCGGATGGTCGTTTCGTCCACTGAAGCTCCCTGAATCAACTCTTTTCACAAAGGGGTAGTTTTGGTTTTTAGTCAATTTCTCAATTAGAAATGGTGATAATGAGCTGCCAGCTTCTATTTATAGACTTTTTGGCCTCTTTTTGTCAATTTTTGGACCCTTTTGTCATTTTTTCTAAACTGAAAATCATTTAGTATGGTTCAGGAATTTTCTTTGGATTGTCACGAGAAGTGTTCTTTGGGTATTTGGAAACTTTTTTGGAGTTTTGGGTCGTTTTGAAGGTCCTTTGGTAAAAATACATTTTTTTCCAACTCGTTGCATTTAAGATAGGATTCCACCTCCGCTTCCTGCATCTTGTTGTCTTTTCTACTTTGCCATAGGATCGATCCCACCGAGTTGTGACAAAGAACCATCATTGCAGTTTTAGGAGTGTCATAATTTAGTGGTAGAGCCTACCTTAACATGGTTTCCCTAGGTAGATCCTGGTTTCATTTTGATGTCCATGCTGTCATTAACGACTATAGGCCTGGGAGTCCTTACTAGTTTTCCCTGATTACGAGTTCGAACCTCATTTGCATGATTCTGTATCACTCTTGAACTCACTCTCGTGACTCCCAAAACTTAACGGGTCTTCTTTAAGCTCTTTTCAGACCCTCTAAACGTGAAAATATTTCTGAGCGATCTTGTTGACCTTCACGCTCGCTAAACTGAAATTTGAAGTCACGTCTGTCCGACGGTAGTGAAGTCACATCTGTCCAACGATAGTTTACCCCTTTTTTGGTCCGGATGGTCAACTGTATGAACAAAGGTATACTCTAGAAGCCTCGGTTCTCTAGAAGAGTACTCTCAGGTATAATTTTAACCCTTTTTCGGGCCTGAGGGACTAAATTTACGAAAAAGGAACCCCCACGGAGTCCATAGTTAAGCTCTTTTCAGACTCCCTAAAATTGAAAAGATTGTTGAGTGACTTTATTCTTTCACACTCGTTAAAATGGTCCAGAAGAACATTCCTGATGGAGTCCATAGTTAAGATTTTTTCAAACTCCTTAAAAATGAAAAAATTGCCGAGTGACCTTGTCTTTATCACACTCGTTAAAATGGTTTTGAATAGACATCTGGTCTGTGCTAGTTTACCCCTTTTTTGAGCCAAATAGACTATCTTCAAAAAAGGTACCCCAACAGAGTCTCCTTTTACATTGTTTCAGACTCTCTAAATATGAAAAACCACCGAGCTTACCTTCTCTAGGCTCATTAAAGTTACATCGAAGGATGTTACCATTGTGTGTTTTGTTAACTATGTTTGCATACCTGTGTCTTTGGCCTAATGACGACTCCATGTTTCTCTCAACTGAACCATCTGAAGCATGCCTTATACGCAAGCCTTGTAGCACTTTGCCTCTGCATCTTGACACCTTTGGCCCCTGGATGATTTTTCTCGAGTGTCCTTTTCCTACATATGGCCCTTTTCCATGAGCATCCCTGTGTTTCGTGCACTTGGAACTAGTATGTTTACGATACTCGATCCTCCTTTGTAACGTAGAATTCTTTTATTCTTTTTCCAAAATTAGTGAAAAAGACAAAAAAATCAAATATACCCCAAAAAGAGGAAGGGAGAAGTATTTTCTTTTTATTGGAAACACAATGAGTCTCCCTTGGACAAAGCACATCCTTCCATTTGTTCTTCAAGCTATAGGATTTAATATGACCTTAGGAAGTTGTTCTCGCTACATAAAGTTGTGTCCTCCTCCGTTTGGTTATTCTTCCAAACATATGGAGAGTTTGCGTTGCCTCCTGCATCATGAACTTATGTCAATGCCATGTTGCCTAAGTCTCATCATTTGTTGTGCTATTGTCCAAGGGAAGTTTTTACCAAGCCTGATTCGGCCCATCTGTAGTTTGTCTCTTGCCCTCATGCCTGACCATCCCAAAAGTCCAATCAAGTCTTTGTTCGAAATCAATGAAGCCTCTAGTCTGATCATCAAGATCCTCTAGTCCATGACCGACGAGCCGTTGAAGACCTCTGGGTAGTGAATTTGTACACTCATATTACACTCCTACCCGAGTTTTGAATATTTTGATGTTGATGCTCAAGCTCTGAAGACATCATCTCCAACCATCAGGCCTTATCAACTTCTAGAAGATAGATACTATACATGTATATATTTTTGATTTTTAGATGTAGATCCATTGTGTATTGCTCGTGGATACACTTTATATAGTTATATGACATGGATCTACATTGTATTTGATTGGTAGCCATGATTTTATTTCATTCCAAGCATGGGTATTCCTGCCTCAGTGAGACAATTGTTATTTTGCATATGGCACCTCCCGAATTCTGGTCCCTGGGCTCACTGGTTTGGTACATTGATAAAGATTGATAATGTATTTTGGCCATCATATGATCTTCTGACCTCACACATTAGGGGGCATCTGTTATAACCCTAATTTTCACTAGACATACTTACTTGGCATTAGGCCATCTCATATGCCTTGTTTTCCAATCCAATACTGAACAACTCTTCTTAAAAACACCCTTTTTAAAGGCCCACGCACCCTACTCCACTACAACCCACATGTACACTCTAGCTGACCCACTACAACCCGCGTGTACCTACAAAAGCACAAAAAATGGATAGTTGCTGACGGAACACACAGTTTTGGGTAAGTTAACTAAACCTTTCGACCATGCATGACCAGCCATTATACTAAATACCTAGCTCCTTCTATCCTATAAAAGAAGGGGTAGGGGTCCCATTTGAAAGGAGGAAAATCATAGTAAAGAAACTCTACCCGAATTCGTATTCCCCTTTGCCCAAGATTCTGCAACCATTTTATGATTTCAACGAAGAAGAGAAGCAAGTGTGTTAGCAGTTGGTGCATAGTAAAAGAGGAGCCCAGGACCAGATTCGTGGAGCAGTGTCCATCTTCATCATTGTAAGTTTCTTTAGTGAAGTTAATAATAAAGAAGTACTTTTCCCATCCCACCATATGAGGTTTCCATTGTTTATTGCGTACATGTTGATTAAATCTCTAACCCATTAATTCGTAGATCAAATGCATGTGGAGTTCTTTGTTTGTCTTTTGTGAATGTAGGTCAGCCTTGGGAGGAGAGTTGTAGTCAAAGAGCGACCAAGCATGAAGAGGGATCGATACCAAACGCCGGAAATAAGGTATGTTCACTTGATCTTCTTAACTATGTATTTGCTTAAGAATAATGAGGATTAGGTCTGGGATGATGGTAAAAAGTAGGAATATTTAGGTATTTTCTACATGCATGATAAAACCCTAAGTTCTAGTCCTTAGGGGGATTTCCCACTCACAACAGATATGCACAGATTGAAGGAATCGACTTTGAAGAGACATTTTCCCTAGTTTCCAGAATGGAAGAAATCTGTTTTCTTTTAGCTTATGCATGCTCCAAAAATATTAAAGTGTATCAGATGGACGTAAAATCATCTTTTCTGAATGGGGAACTTGAAGAAGAAGTCTACATTGAAAAACTAGAAGGATTTAAGTTGTCAGAGAATGGAGATTATGTGTGTAAATTAAAGAAGGCCTTGCATGGTCTAAAACAGGCTCCTAGAGCATGGTACTCTAGACTGGATAAGTATCTACAATAGGCAGGGTTCAGAAAATGAAGTGCAGACAATAACCTCTACATCAAGGTAAGTCAAGGTAATATTTTATTAATTGAAGTTTATGTTGATGATATTATTTTTTGTAGTGATGATGATAGGTTAAGCAAAAAATTTGCAAAGGATATGCAGAATGAATTTCAAATGTCATTACTTGGAGAACTATCCTTCTTTCTGGGACTTCAGAAACGTCAAAGCAACCAAGTTATTTTTATTTCTCAAACCAAGTGTATCAAAGAAATGTTAGAGAGGTTCGGGATGGAGGATTGCAAACCAGTGATCACTCCCATGCAAACCAATTGCAAGTTAAGCAAAAATGATGATTCAAAGTCTACAGATCAGAGGCAATACATGTCAATGATTGGAAGCCTACCATATGTGACAACATCTAGACCAGATGTAATGCATGTAGTTGGACAGGTGGCATGATTTCAAGCAACACCAAAGGAATCACATGTATTAGCAGTGAAGATAATTTTCAGATATCTCAAAGGAACATAAGAGTTTGGATTATGGTATCCAAAAGGAAATGATCTATCTCTTATTTCCTACATAGATGCAGATTGGGCAGGTTGTATTGATGATCGACGAAGCACCAATGGAGAAACGTTCTACCTGGGTGAGTGTTCAGTATCGTGGCTAAGCAAGAAACAATCATTAATATCTCTATCTACAGCTGAGGTAGAGTATATTGCAGTAACAACATTTTGTACATAGGTTCTTTGGATGAAACAATCTTTTACAGATATACAGGTTGAGTATGATGAGCCCATTCCAATCTATTGTGATAATACAAACACCATCACTATCTCAAAGAACCCGGTGATGCACTCCAAGACAAAGCACATTCCAATCAAGTATCACTTTTTACAGGAACAAGTTGTAGGAAAGAACATCAGAGTTGATTATGTGGGCACAAAAGAACAAGTGACAGACAACTTTACAAAACTACTTCCATGAGAAGCCTTGAGTATCTTTGCCAGAGACTCAGAGTTATTTATACTAAAAAATGAATGATTTTGAATGCTTATCTTATATATCTTAGATGTACACAAGGAAGCACCATAAAGAGAACAATTCAGTCAGGGGGAGCAACCTCGGATGGAAATATGCCTTTGCCATTGATGAGAAAGGGGGAGAGATTCATTAGATGCAGAGGATAGAGGCATTGTTCCAGGGGGAGAAATGGTCACAGAGATGCAGAGGATAGAGGCATGTTTCCAGGGGGAGCATGAGTGATATAACTTTAGTATTGCATGACATAATTTCAGTTTTGCATCAGAGTGTTGCCATCAATGCTAAAGGGGGATATTGTTGAATAAGGTTGGTTGTCATTGATGTCAACCCTTAAAGAAAGCCCGATAGCAAAAAGGTTTGGGTAATGGACCCAAGTTTGTTTGATTTAAATATGACTCATTATTGTCTTGTCATGGTTGATAATAAGTACAAATGGATGAACTCTAAAGTGGTCCCCTTATGGTGAAATCCATCATGGTTAGACACTTTGCATATTGAGTTATCCTAGAAGTATGGTTAGAGAAACCATGATTATTTGTGGAATAATGAGATGAAGGTGAGTGCATTTGTTAGTGAAGATATACTATATGGATATCTCTTTTCATTCCATTTCCGGTGTTATGTGGAACGTCACATAAATCCTCACGGTTAGAGAGTTATGGCCATGAGAAGTTGGAGAACCCAAGTTTGGGTAATGGACCCAAGTTTGTTTGATGGATAATGGTATGAGTTTTGATATATTTTCAGGTAATACTATTCTATATGGATATTACATTTCATT
>SNQJ01S0085753.1:0-13145 GCA_010110895.2 Picea sitchensis | reverse complement strand
CATTTCATTCCATTTCTGGTGGTATGTGGAACGTCACATAACTCCTCACGGTTTGAGAGTATGGCCTTACGAAGTTGGAGGACCCTCATATGTCATATAGAAGCCTCAAAAGGTCAAAGTAGTCAAAGTGGTTTAAGATATTTTAGAAGGTAAATAATAAAGTGAAGTTATGAGTCTACTATAATTTAAAGTGAATACGAAATAAATTATTTAAATAATAAATTTAATAGAGAAATTAGAAGTGGGTTAACCCTAAAATAAGGAATGTGGGCAAAGTGACCTAGAAGATGTTTTTAAGGAAGCTACTTGGAGAGTATAAATAAGAGGCAAGACTCTCTCATTTTATATGAAACTTGAGAATATTGAATATCTATAGGTGTCTGAGTTAACCAAATGATATCTAAGCCGAATTTAAGAGGGAAGGTGAAGAAAAGAAGGCTGTAATTCAAGGGAGGATAAATTCTTTTGATGATGCTTTCTAAGGTTGATGCATGGTTTATGCACTTGTTTATGGTACAGGTTGATTACATGTTGAGGTACGGGTCGATTCATGGTTTATGAATGGTTCAGGCTTATTGGTATAGGTTTACATCGGTATATCTCACAATGATAGTGTGACAATGGTTTCATCATTCTACTTCTACTTTAGGGCGGTTGGACAGGGCAAGGACAGGTGGTTGTAGCCACCTTCCGTTTGTAGCTGGAGAACATAGGGGGCTGTAGCCTCCTTCTGGTTGTAGCCAAAGAATAGGGGAGTTCGAGCTTCCTTCAGTTTGTAGCCTGAGAAACAAGGGGGTTGGAGCCTCCTTCTAGTTGCAACTGGAAAACAAAGGAAGTTGGTGCTTCCAATGAATGTAATTATTCAAGACATATAAGAAAAAGCATTCTGTGGTTTTCTCCCGCTTTGGGTTTCCACATAAAACATTGGTGTACTGTTTATGTGTATGATTGTTCATTTTTTCATTTCTTATTTACTCTGCAGTTATTTGATGATAATTCTACATTGATATAACACTTGGATTATATGGTTAAAAAGGATTAAATTGCTCTATTACTGATTCACCCCCCCTCTCAGTAATCCAACACAGGTGTGAAAATAT
Organism: Picea sitchensis; assembly: GCA_010110895.2. NCBI lineage: Eukaryota > Viridiplantae > Streptophyta > Pinopsida > Pinales > Pinaceae > Picea > Picea sitchensis. Next base: position 12,045 of record SNQJ01S0085753.1, on the reverse strand, counting down.
TGTTCAGTAAGTTTGAGGTAAYACACAYGAAAGGGATTCTTGGATTKCTAGTACTTAATGAMAAATTGATCACTYTGTCTAATCACTCTATTTGATTACAAACAAAAAATGAGTGCAGTGGCAAAGGACAATTCAAAGTTTGCARGGATATAGGGAAGCATTATTGGTAAAGCTTTCATAGAGACATTACATTTAGACTTGAGTATTCAGCATGAGATTAAGCATATCTTTATCACTTATTGGTAAAGATTTCCTAGAGACATTACATTTAGACTTGAGTATTCARCATGAGATTAAGCATATCTTTATCACTAATCCAACCTTTTCCAGGTACACATAAATGGATGAGATATACAGTAAATTACTCAAGATTTCTATCCCAGGTAAAAAGAGGTGGGAGGATCTATGCGCTTTACTTGAGTAGAGACATTTTTGGTATTCTAGTCAACATGGAGAAGCCAACCAAAGTCAAAGAGATGAGTCACCAACCACTTCCACCAAATCAACACAATGGATTCAAGCAAATCAACAAATCCCTATATTTTGTATTTTAGAGATATAGTTAGTTAGATATTCCTCCATAATATCCTAGTCATTTATGACATGATCTGATGTAAATAGTTTTATAAATACTTCTCTCTTCGAAGTATTGAGGGTTTTTTTTTTCATCGAGGAGCTATTGTGTAATTTTTCAAAGGATCGACCAGTAATAAAAGAGGCTTATTGACATGATTCTTGTGTCATATTGTTGGTGATGTCTTTCTCTCTTTGTCAAATGTTTTCTCATTCTCTATAATCATTTCATGTATTTCCAATTCTAATCATTAAAAGAAAGTCAAAAGAATAAAATTTATTTCATATACTCTGTCTTTGGTTTTTTAGTGATCTACATGTTTTTCATCTGAAACTGAGTGAAGGAATTCTTAGTTGCTCCTCTTCTTAGTGGATTTTCCCCTCTTTTCCCCTCTTATTTATTCCATTTAATCTGAAGAGATACAATAGTTTTACTACGCTTTCCTATGGAGAAAGCCTTATAAAAATCTGAAACTGATCGTCATCTTGATTCTTTAAGTGCAGACCCCATGTCCCAATGGAAAATTAAGCATTCTTTCAGCCAATTATTTCAAACAAACAAACAAAATCCGAACTATCATAACTAGCCTAACATTTTAAAACTCAAACAAATATAAATATGATAGATAGATCCCTCTCTAAAGCTGGCATGGCTAGATCCCAACTTCCAAAGTGGTTTGGTAGTTACCTCTGTCAATTTCTTCTACAACCTCTAGAAATTACAAAGTGATATCATAGTGGCGACCATACTGGGGAAATGAACAAATTTTCCAACTTTATGAATTATCTTCCCTAAGTAATAAAATGTTATTTCTGAACAATCAAAGATCTAAATTTCAATAGATAAATGTTCATAGGTTGTAAAAATTTGTAAATAATTAATTAGGTTTTTAAGGTTTAAGTTCTGGCTCCAAAAAGAATTCATACCAGATCTCACCCTGGTCCAAAACCTGTAAAAGTATTAGATAATCTTGAAAAATTGATTAGAAAAAGAAGTACAATAGAAAGTCAAGGGAGTAGTGGTCCTCCTAGATCAAGCTTTCTTCTAGAGAAGTTTGTCACAATCCAAGACATCAAGTTTGATCTACCATTTGAGCATATCCTTTTCAGAACCAAATCTGATAGCTTTGTGGATGAAACAATTTTAGATCAAGCTATCCTCCAACCTAGTACACCTGAAAGACATTCTCCTGGATAAGATCTTGATCAACAAATCCTTCAAAACTTTGAAAAATGACAAGATCTAGTATCCGAATTTGATTAATATTTGTACAAATACTACATCCAACAGTCTGTTGAAATTTCTTCCCTGACCATTTTTGCATCTTATATCAATCCTCAACTAGATCATCCTATATCTTCCAACCCTGCTTCCTCCACATCTTCCAACACTTATCCAACAATTTTACAGGTTACCATTCAACCTGAAACATGAGTTCCTACTACCCATCCTCATCCACCAATCATGGCAGTAAGATATGTTCCCCTTTTCTTGGCTTCTCCCTTACACAATATGCCCTAGGATTATCAAACTAGGATTCCTCAGTTTGATGGAACTGCAAGTATGACTGAACAATAACATGTTGACAAGATGAATGCCTTATTTGACCTACAAGAACCAAATAAGGAAGATGTCAAAATGAGGTTGTTTTCCCAAAGCTTAAATGGAGAAGTTAGGAAATGGTTCAAAGCCTTACTAGCTGCTAGCCTTAATGACATTATTGCCTTTCACCAATATTTTTTCAATAGATGGGAAGTCAAGAAAAATTATCTTCAAATATTATCTGAATATGAAAGTATTAAAAGAAACCAATGGGAAAGTGTAAAGGATTATTACACTCCATTTAACAATATTTATAATGCAATTCCAAAAAAAATTAAACTTTCTCAAGGCTTAGCTTTGATCAAATTCCATGATGGTTTTGATGCTGACATGCATTATCAATTGAAAGAGAGAAACCTTACAAATTTTGAAGAAATGAAAAGATGTGTTGTGAGTGTAGAGGCAAATATGTTAGCTAAGAGATCTAGATAGAGAACAGGGAGGAGATTAACTATCAAGGAAGAACCATATACCTCTTTTGCTGATGATAGAATAAAATCCTTAATCAGAACTATGGAAAGGATGATGGAAAGATTAGACATTACTGATAGGAATCCACCTAGAGAAAATCAACCTAGTCCCCAGATCAAAAATCCTAATTTTAGGAGAAATCCAGCCCAAATCAGACAAAGAGAACCCAGAGAACAAAGAGAACAAAGAGAACAAAGAGAACAAACAGGCCCAGAACAACAGATTAGACCTCCTTTCCAAAACAATATGCCGATTAAGGGGAAGAAACAATTGAGGGACTTGATTATGTTCACATTAATCTAATGGGAATAAATGATAATGATTCTATTTTGCTTACCCAAGAATGACATGATCTTTTCCTTCTTTCACAAACTGAAGTTGATGAGGAAGAATCAAAACAACAAGATTTTGAAAATGCAATTATGGAAGTTCATAGACAGTATAACATGAGAAGTAAGAAGTCCAATGATAATCCAACAAAGAAAGATTCTGACTTTAGAAAGACAATAGATACACCTTCCAAGAAAGTTCTTGATATTCCCCCAAAGAAAAAATCAGAGGTCCTAACCAAAAGAACATCTGAATCTGAATAAAAAACAACTCAAACTGATGTTCCTTCCACTTTCCAACCCAAAGATACTTCAAAGAATAATGTTGTTGAGAAATCATATCTCCCTAATCAAAATAAAACTCAAACCTCATTCAACCTGTAAAGTGAATTGGAAAAACTCAAGATACCTATTCCTCTAACAGAGTTAACGAATAAGAATGCTTATAGATCACAAGTGATCAAATCTCTTAACATAGAGGCAAGAATGAGTACATACAAAGTAAACATTACCGATGATCAACCAGAGTTATTATTTGGGCTTGAAGTTGATGGAAAATCTGAAAGTGGTGTTGTACCTCCTTTTTATGTTAGTTTAAATATTCATGACAAAATTTTGCACAATACCATGCTAGACTCTGGTGCTTCTCACAACCTTATGCCTAAGGATGGTATGTAGAAATTAGGACATGATATCACTAGACATTATAAGGATTTATATTATTTTGATTCAAGTAAAGTTAAATGCATAGGTATTATCAAATATTTGTGTGTTACTTTAGCTCAAATCCCATCCAAGAGCATGGTAATGGACATAGTTATTGCAAACATACCTCCTAAATATGGCATGCTACTATCTCTCTCATGGGGAGACAAGTTACAGGGTACCCTACAACTGGACATGTCTTATGCTCCCATCTCATTATTTGGTTAGCGGAGGAGATTATATAGGGAGACATTGATGAAATACATGGTCAGTAGTCAGGATAAACCACATAATTATCCCTTATATTATGTTCATTCAGACCTTGATTCTTTTATTTTATACAATGATGGAGACATGGAAATACAAATTTCAAATCCAGAGGATGATGTTTATAACTTGGAGGAAAACAAAACAACCTCTGAAGAAGACAAAACAATGATGATACAATATGATGAACCAAAAGAACCTCTGTGAAGTTTAGAATTTGATGGTGTTGTTAGTAAGGAAGGACTAGGAGCTGGAGTGTGGGTTTCAAATCCAAAAACAAGACATACATAAAGCCATTCCTACAAGTTGAATTTTCAGTGTACCAACAATATAACTGAGTATGAAGCCTTACTGCTAGGTTTTCAATTGTTAAAAAATCTTGGTTCTAAGAGAATTTAAATTAGGGGTGACTCTAAACTCATCATAAAATAGATCAAAAGTGAATACTCTGCTAAACACCCAAGACTGAGAGCCTACATAAATGTTGTTCTAGATTTTCTGCAGTGCTTTACTGAATATGATTTGCAGGCCATTCCCAGAGACCAAAAAATTCTTGCTGATGGTCTAGCTACCTCAACAACTACTTGTAAGATACCATTTCATCCTAATCGCCATTATACAGTTGAAATGAAGTGCAAACCTGCTGTTCCAGACAACATCAGGCATTGGCAAGTTTTTGGAATTGATGAACAAATTGAAAAAAAAATTCAATCAAAAAATGAGTTTGAATGTTCTAATATAGATGTTGATAGTGATGATGAAAAATAAAGTGTAAATAAGATAGGTTTAGAATAAATAAATAAAAAACAAGAAGATCTGGATATTTTGCAATTGAAGGATAATATTTTTCCTAGAGAATTAGTCTCATTGGAAGAGTTGTTTGATTCTAATGATGTGGCTAAAAAACCCAAAATTGAACCTACTGGAAAAGAAGTTGAAGACTGTAACATAGGAATTGAAAAAGAACCAAAGATGATCAAACTATCTCAATGACCACAAAGATGGCCATGACCCCACTGGAAGTAGTCCCTATGACATGAATCAAAACAACAAAAGCATCCACATCAACATAAATTCCATCAGAAATCCTAGTAGAAGTTTCAAATGCATTTGAAAAACTTGTAAAATCCATGGAAGACATGTCCATCCAAGGGGAAGAGATCATGCAACTATAGGAAGAGGTAAAGAACCTGCAGGAGATGAAGTCAATGTTCCAGGCCAGTCACCAGGAAGAGATGCATAGGTCTCAAAGGCTTAGTCAACAATTACAACAACTAGAGAAAGAGACTGCCATGGAAAATATTTCTCTCTTGGAAGTATTGAGGGTTGAGTTTTGCACCCAGGAGCTATTGTGTAATTTTTCAAAGGATCGACCAATAATAAAAGAGGCTTATTCACATGATTCTTGTGTCATATTGTTGGTGATGTCTTTCTCTCTTTTTCAAATGTTTTCTCATTCTCTATAATAATTTCATGTATTTCCAATTCTAATCATTAAAATAAAGTCAAAAGAGCAAAATTTATTTCATATACTCCGTCTCTGTTTTTTTAGTGATCTACATGTTTTTCATCTGAAAATGAGTGAAGGAATTCTTAGCTTCTCCTCTGCTTAGTGGAATTTCCCCTCTTTTTCCCTCTTATTCATTCCATTTAATCTGAAGAGATCCAACAATTTTACTACCCTTCCTTGTGGAGAAAACCTTATAAAAACCCGAAACCGATCCTCATCTTTAAGTACAGGCTCCATATCCCAATGAAAAATTAAGCATTCTTTTAGCCAATTTTTTCAAACAAACAAAAAAAATTCGAACTATCATAACTAGCCTAACATTTTAAAACTCAAACAAATCTAAATCTGATAGAGAGATCCCTCTTCGAAGCTAGTAGGGCTAGATCCCAACTTCCAAAGTGGTTTGGTAGCTACCTCTATCAATTTCTTCTACAACCTCTGGAAATTACAGAGTGATAACACTATTGTATGCTCATCCCAGTAGTCTCCAATGCTGGCCATTTTGGGATTCTTAGCTGTCCCAATGTTGACTTTCTTCACCTTGATCGACACAAAAAATACTTCCATCTCTCTTTCACCTTCAACTTCTGTTATTTGAATGTTGCGTGGGTCATCTTCATCTGGTTCTTCTTCCTGCACATGGTAGCATGAAAATAGTTCTTTTATTGTCTATTTGTTCTACTGTTGATCTTTTGTCATAAGTTCAACTTCTGGTTCTTTAATGAATATCACCCCTCTTATTTTTTTGAGTGTTGAGTCTATGTTGGGGTTCTCATGTTCAAATGAGAAATTGACTGTAAAATTCTACTGTAATAATGTCCAGTATGTAGTTCCTCTACGCAATTCCTGGTCTGTATACCAGTTTGCTAGAATCCCTTCTAATGTGTGAATAAAATGATGCGGCCATTCCTCTGGTGGTTTAATCCTTCATAATGTTCTGCACTTCCCCAAGTGTTCTGCTGGTGCCCCTTGTCCATCATATTTCTGTAGTTGGTTGCTTCCCTGTTCTGCACCAAATTTGATTCAAAGTAACCGCTTACATTGGTACCAGTCCTTGACCATCTCTTTGTGTGCACCCCACCGTATTGTAGGTGTTGCCTTGAGTGCTATATCCAGATCTAGGAGCCTCTAATTTTCTAATACTTCATCTTCGTATCTTTTTAATATTGCTTCTAATTCATTCACACCATGGAATCTAGAAGGTTCCCTTATCTCCATACTTACCCATCTTATTGTGCGGTCTATTCTTGTGCATCTTCTTGTGGAGACTTCATGTAACCTTTGCTGCCAATTATCTAACCTTGTATCTGACTTCGACGTGCATGACGTGATACTTCTCCAATTGAGTTATCCATATGTAGTTGGATTCACATAATATTCTTCTCGCGCAGTTGTTCTGTACAACTGGTTAATTTCCTCGAGGTCTAAACAAGTGGGTTCTACAAACCTTTCTCCTTCTAATGGATCTAATGGCGCAATGAATCTATATTTTCCTGAATCAAATGCCATCTTCCTCATTTTTAAGTTGATTATGGCATGATTGTCAAACACCCAATCCAAGACAATCAATGTTGGATAAGGTGTTGTTCTATCCACTATCTCTATCACTTCAAAATCAACTTTAGTGCACACTCCATCCAGATCTACTGTCACCCCCTTTAGCCTTCCAATTGGTATAACTCTGTGTTGATTTGCTAGTTTCAGATGAACAAGTGAATATCCTAATGTGGGCTCTCCCATACATTTCCATGTCTTCTTGGGTAACACATTTACTTCAGATCCTAAATCTAGTATAATATCTCCCATGTTGAAATCTCCAATGTTGGCATTCAGTCAGAATTCTCTGCTTGTTCTCCTCCTTGTATGCAGATGATTACTTGTTTTCTGTTTTATCTTTCCTTCTACCTCTGTGATACATATTTCTAACATATTTTGTAACACTTTAACAAATGATGGATCATTTAGTATTTTAACACATGATTGATAAAAACCCTTAATCATACTTACTTGTCCTAGGGGTTGTGGTTATTTGGTGTGATCTAGCGTTGGAGGCATCTCGTATGTTGGTACTTCCCGAGTATGCTGCGCAGTTAATCTTGATGCAATGTTTGGCTTCAAGAATTATTGTCTAACCTGCTTAAATATCTACTTTTCATCCTATGCATCAAATTTCTTCTGCGGTTCGACATTCTTTTTCACCTATTGGTGTTGTGATGGATCTTGTCGTAATTCGTCATTTTCTGTCTTAGCTCCTCTACATGTAACTATGTTGATGTTTCTTCTGTCATCCCTTGCTTCCTCCCAAATCCACTAAACATTCTCATTGTTCTGATTTCTCTTTTCCTAGATCTTCCCCAATAGTGTAGGACATTCTTCTGTGTCATGATCTGATGCACGACAATACATACATCTCACAGGTGGAAGTGGACATTCTCTTGCATAGTGGCCTGGCTGTTGATAGTTATGGCATACCACTGGTCCTCTACCTCTTCCAAAGACTCCTCTTCCTCTTACTGCACCTCTGTAGCCATCTCGATCTCCTTGTGGTGCATTGTACTAGGGTGCCTGGTTATATTGCGTGGGATTATAGTGTGGTTGTACGATATTGTACTACGTCTGCACAATGTTATATTGTTGTTGTGTAGTGTTATATGGGGCTGGTACTTGGTTAAACTGTGGTGCATATTTCCTGATCATCATTTCTTCCTGCATCCTGTAAGCATCTAATGTTATTTCCCTCATTAGGTCCATGTTCCTGCAATCTTTGTCATCATGGCCTACTGACTTGCAAAAGTTGCAATATGAACTCTTAGGTATTGTCTCGTATTTATGCATCATTGGACATTGATATGGATCATGCACCTTGTTAGCACTCTGTAAATTTTATCCGGATGAATAGACAAACGACAGAGGAAACTGTTTCAACCAGCTTTAGAGCTAAGGCACTAGCCTTCTCAACTCAGAGAGGGATATCTTGTGTCACGGGATATATCTATGGAAATTGGTGGCTAGATTTGGTTTGTTTTGGGAATTTTTTAACAAAGTTGTTGGCAAAGAAGGGGAGGAACACGATGGGCAATGGAGTCAAAATTATGAAAGTGAACGAAAACAATACATTGACTGCTAGAACTCTCCAGAGGACAAAGGATAAATAAGACGATAAATCTGAGTTATTCTTAAATTTAAAAGGGGTGTAGGAAGATAAAGAGAACAAATAACTGCATCAGAGCATTGCGGAAATTAATTCTGAATAAGTTAAGACGACATTAAATTGCTTAAGACAAGAGCGTCACAAGACAAATTGTGGGCCTTTAAACTCTCTAATTTAAATAGAAGAAAGTGTAAATGAAATGACAGGTTACAGGAAATACATACAATGAAGGGAAACAAAGCTCATATCACCACCCATTAGAATCTTTTCGTAGAGACTTCAAAATCTTCTACATTTATATTCAATCCAGATTCAGAAAATTTACAAATAGAGTTTGATACAACCAAAAAGGTGCTCTTTCACTTCTGCCAACATTAATCAATTCAAGTCTCTTAGTACTTATACAATTTGATAAAAAACAATTGAAACTGAAATGTTTCAACTTCTGTAACAATTGTGACTAATAGTTTCAGTATATGAAATGATTTACAATAATTAGAAAAAGAAAATGTTTCAAAATCATGAACAATTTCTCTGACCGCCTGACTTCTTCTGCGCCATCTGTCTCGCTTTGAGCTCTCACCGGATCTGCCAAAATGGTGACACCTGGAGATCATCTGTTGGTTCCGGGGACGTTGCACTTTGTCTTACCCAACCGCAAAATTTCTTTCCATTGTGGATCAGAGGGGATTCCGTAATCCATCATCTCTTTAATCAGAATTTCCAAGTCAATGCATGTAGCATTGGACATGGTTGGCATGCTAATCTTCACTGTTTTAAGCTTGTTTAAAATTTCAAAATCTGTAGGCAAATGCTCTACCAGACTCGGACCTTTCAGAATTTATTCCATATCCTCAAACTTAGAATGATCCATTTTGCATTGCATGAGGAGAAAGTGATAGTATTCTTGATTATATAACGAGCCTTTACCATCCCAAAATGATGGAAGGCATTTGACGAACAAATATTCAAAAGCGTTTTTAAACTCCTGTATGCTGTATTCCATTTGCACAACTTTGCTCCGGACTGATCCGAGTAAGTTGTGTTTAGCAATGATCCTCCTGGCTGAAATGATCAACACAGTGCTATCTTTCACACCAATGGTTTGAAGTTCAACAGTTGGTATAGACTTTAGTAAATCAATAGCGTTTTGGGCCCACTCCGAGGGTTTCTTTGCTAATATTTCATTTACAACAGCGCATTTGTTCCGAGATGTGACAACCATGTTATCTTTGTCGTTGATAAAATTCAGATAAACCCTGAATTTAGCAACCTTCGCAGCAATAGCGTCCCAAATTACATGTTTGGATCCCTAAAATAACTTCTTCCCCTTTAACCTAGTTCTTAGATTGTTCACTCTCTCCTGCAAATATTGATTTTCTCTGTGGAGTTGAGCTATCTTTTCATCCTTTACTTTCATCTCTTGCTTCAACTTTTCCATGTTCTCTTTGAGATTCTTGATCTCACCTGTTTTTAAGATTACTTGGGACATAGCTTGGACTAAACCCTCAGTTCTTGATCCAGCCTCTATATTTGCAGGTATAATGATTTCCATGTCTGATGTTTCCGCCTGTGCCAGTGACCAATGCTCTTTCTCCTTCTCCAATTGCAATAGTTTAGCCTTGTAATCGAGGCCTCTTCTCTGAATATTTATTTCTCTTGTTCCAATGCAAACAATTATGTTGTCTATGGATGATCTGTAGGTGACATCTTTAGTCTTTTGTTTAGACTTTGAGTCATATTGTCCTTTTCATCCAAAGAATATTTCAACCCCTGGGGACCTTCAGACTCTAGTTTTTTCACCTGTGTCATCCAGGCTTTGCTGGACACTTTTTCTTGTTTTAGTTGTCCATCTAGTTTTGACGGGTATTTTGTTAACCTTGCAACCTTTAGTGCCAAGCTCAGATAATCAGAATATAACATGTCACTAACATTCATATGAAACTTTACTTTGTTGGGGGAAACAATGTTTTCATAGTGCATTTTGATCTCAGAGACTTTATCATCATCAACCACTGCAATGTTAAATGTCTTTTTCTCCACATCCCTGACCGAGAGTAAGGAAGCCTTGTGTTGAGAAGTCCTTTCTACTTCGGGTAAAAGATCTCTTATTTCACTATTCACCATAGTTCCTTTCATAGCACACTGATTTATCAAATCTTCCTTGGACTGATACACTTCCCTAGGTGTCTGGCCAAATATGTACTTCCTGCTGCTGAAGACCTTCGTGCTGCTTTCGTTTTGTGGCCTGCTTTCTGTATTGGTTTCTTCATTCTTGGCTGTAGCCTCTACCATTTCCATGCATGTTTTCCCTTTGGGATCTTCTTCTTCTAGGTCAACTACTTGAGATGATGATGTGATTTCATCCTTTTGAGAGTATCTTGCTGGCTACTGGTATCTAGTGCTTCTGAACTGCTCCTCTTATTGTAAACCCTCATTTTAGGACCTTTGATAACCAACTTAGGGGAAGGTTTCTGCATTGGGCTCGACTGAGGAGTTGGTTCTGTTTGTCTCGTTTGATCTTGCTGTATTATGACCTCCATGTCTGCACAGGTCTCTAGATTGGTCAACTTATTGAATCCTTTGACATGTTCATGTTCATAGGGACCTTGTCTACTAGCCAATCTTATATTTGATATGATCTTATGGGGATCATATCTTCTCCCTTGCAACTGTGTGAAACCAAATTCATTGAGCTTGGATTTAATCTGGGACAAACAAGACTTACTCTTCACCACAAAGGGACCCACCACGAAAGGAAATTTCAGATTAGAAGCCTTGTGTGCTTTCATAAAATGTTCAATATTTGAGATAATTCTTTGTCTTATGAATTCCAAAGCGAAGAACCTGGGCGTCAGAAAAACTGGTAAAATATAAGGTCCTTCCTTGTATCCATATACCCAAATCACAGTATATTGTGTGAACAACACCCAATCTCCTACCATGCTCTCTGGATTTGTCTGTATTGATATTTTCATCTCTTCCAGAACTCTCGGTAGATCTGAAGCAAAAATGAGACTGTGTACCTTTGACATAATCTTGTTGATGAAGATGAGCATGGTGACCCTTTTGCACTCAGTTGAAATGAAAGTTGTCTCAGGAAGTTCAATTTTGTTGGATTTGAGAAACATCCTCAGCAAGTGTGTGCAGTATATGAAGTGTCTCAATGAACTAAAGTTGACCAGCTATTGATGCATATTCTCTGCAATAAATTCATCAAAATTTGTAAGTTTTAAACCTGCGAAGTAAAGCAATGCATATAGATTCTTAAGCAATACATAAATTAATCAATGGCTCATACACAGAATACACTAAGATTTTTACCGGAAACCCTCAACCGGGAAAACCTTTATTATTTTCATTATATCGAATTTCACCATTCGCCATACAATATATACAATGTTTTTAGGTATTCCGTAGATACCAAAACCCTAAT